>LBNU01038921.1:262132-281718 GCA_014162995.1 Artemisia annua
GTGACGTCATATAATAATGACGTTAATTACCAACATTATAGGGATAATATTAGTATAAATGCCCTCGTGCAGGAGGTTGCCGTCCTCCTGTTTAGTTCAAATAAAGTGCATTTGGCTACCTATCCGGCTAGCACAAATGGGGCGTCAACTGCCAATAGATCTATTCACTATATTCGCGTTCACTCGCAAGTGATTAATGGCTCATGATATGAGGGGCTTTTAGTGGCAAGAGTGTGCCTTAGGCAATAACAATCAGGAGCATACAGAAAATACTTGTGTTCAGGTTTGTAGCATGTAATATGTTTCAATAAACAAAATTGAGTGTATCATAAATCGAGTAAAGTGTTTAAGATAAACTAGTAAAAGATGTAAGTAAAATGAGCATGCATCTCCCCCAAAGAGTTCAAAATAGATAACAGATGGGGCTATGACTCACCTTAGGAATAGGCTTAATAGAATGAAGTACCCAGTAATGGACAGTGAGCAGCACCGACACGCGACCTAGATTAGTATGGTAAGTTTAGTTCACAGTTCTTGTTTAAGACTCGATGAGTTTAAAAGTTTTTAAGTGTGTGTGTCGTTGTTGCTTGTGTGGCAGCATTTAAGTTTGAAAACAGCTTTTAAGTGTTTGTAAGTATTGGCTCTTGGAAGTGTATAAAAGTATCAAAGACGAATAAATCTTCGGTCCGAAAGTAACCAAAAGATGATGTACGAGAAGTAATCACAAGTAAATGATAGACGAATTCGGATTATAAGAATGTCATTTAAAAGCTAAATGTTAGTTAATAATAGAAGTGTGAAAAAAAATTATGCTTTAAGTAATAGTTTTATTAAAAGAGTTTAAAATTTTATATTAAAAAAAAATTGCACTTATAAGCTATATGTGTAGGATTTTTAAAAAATCGGGCATGACCTATTTGTGCGTACTATGTTTCTCAAGAAAATTAACATATGTTGCAAATCACATTTAGTAACCGCAATGGGTTAGAAAAGTCATATTAAGTTCTAATAAGCTACATTATGCATTAAGCTCAAAAGTAAGTCAACTTTTATGTTTTTATTAGTTTAGTTTTATATTTTAAACTTATAGTTTTAAATGATGAGAAGATATTGAGTTTCGAACTATTACATATGAGTCACAACTTTGACGAAAGTATTTAAGCTATCATGCAATTCCCCATCAATTCATAATTTATTATTATTTTGATATCATTGATTATTTGCACCAAATCAACTAGTGTGTTCAAACACTATTTAACAAATAATTTATATACCATTTTGGTCCATAAATAATGCGATTTGGCTTGGACTACAAGTCATTCTCATTGTTTCAAAACACGTGATTTCAGGGGCGGACTTATAGTTGGGCTTAGTGTGTCGCATGCAATTATGGGTTGGCCATTTTTACTAGAAATATTTTCAAAATGGTTGTCTCTATGTTCAAAGGTTACATACCAGAAATCAGGGGTCACCCATTTGGAATATGTCCTTGAGACCTTGACTACTTTTTAGTAGAAAGATAACAAAGTTTAATGACAAAAAAATAGTGGGCATCGAGATTTGAGAGTAAATGAGCATAGCCAATGCACCCACTGTTGGCTCGACATCACAGCCCAACACAACCCAAATTAAATCCTAAGTCCAAAAATTTAATTTAGGAGTTTCAAAATAAACTTGTATGCATATCAAGATAAGCTAATAAGTTAGGTATTAAGCACTTTCCAATACTAGAGCCATACTTAATGATTTTATTAGATCTATCATTCCCTTGACTTATCTAAAAAAAAATGTTTATTCAACCTACAAAAATTTAATTATGAGTAGATTAGTTCACAAAATAAGCACTAGTCTCTTTGTAAGTGCTTATTAATGTTTTTAATAGTTCATTTAGTACCACACAAGTGCAACAAAAACAATCTTACACTTATCTCATGTTCAAATCGATGCATATGCAAATCAAGAAACACTATGTAACTTGAAAAAAATCTTTAACAATTTTACATGACATTATGTATATTTCAAGTTTTGTAACAGTATAACCAAATGAACACAAGTTTTGAGATTTAAAAGAAACCTTACAAAGTTTTCAAGTGTGGTTCGATTAGCAAGACCCAAGAGCACCAATTTACTAATCTTGTTCCAAGCACACCCATGACCAAATCAAAGCTTTGCTCTAAACCACCAAATATGACTTTTGTATGTGAAAGTTTGAATGAAAAGTAAGGGTGTGTGCCCCTGTGGTTCGACTGATTTAAGAAGAAAAAGGGAGATAGAGTTTTGAGACTTTCTTGTATGTGTAGTATTATGTGTGCTATTTTTGGCTTAGTTTCTTTAAGTCGCTATTGTTTGAACAATTAAGATGACATGAAAGGAGGAAGCTTTGACTCTATTTTCCATTGTATGAAAAGGTGTTTGTTTATTTTTGGTTAAGATACAAGTATAGGTGGATAGGTCCTTATCTAAAATTTAATTAAAAAAAAAACTCTCATGTGACTTAGATGGTGATGTTTCAAACGAGCCTAGCAAGGCAAATGGGAAAGTTTTGACTATATACTTCAAAGTTGGACTTGGTTGTATGGGTAAATTGAGTTAAAAGCTCAAGTATTTGATATGTCATTTCATGTTTGCAAGCTCAAAATATGCTTGTGTGTGGGGTGTGCTCGATGCTCAATGAAACTAGGAAGAGTATTTGGCCAAAATATTTGGTTTTTATTTATTTAGTGTATTTTGGTTACCGTTTGAGCTTAAAAGGTAGTCGTGGTGCTCTGGTTTAGCGTTTTCGAGCAACAATGCGAAAACTAAATTTTTATGATCAAACAATATTATTGACTATGAAGAATAATAATTATCGGACTTAAGCCATAACTAATGTGGTGTCGGTACGCGTGCGGTGACGGTATGCGCGTGAGCCCGTTCGAAGTGAGATATGAGATATGCCACGAACATATTTCATAATTGTGTTATTTAAATAATAGAGCAAAAAAATAACCCTTAAAAGTGGTTTATTAAACATTCAAATGAAATTACTTTGTGTTTAACGTTAGTTAATGACTAGGTAAATTACGGGGTATTACAGAATCTGAATTTGTGGCTTTAGCTGCTGCTGGTAAAGAAGCTGAATGGTTGAGAAACCTGCTTCTTGAGATTCCATTGTGGCCTAAACCTATAGCACCTGTTTCTATCCGGTGTGATAGTGCTGCTACATTGGCAAAGGCTTATAGCCAGATGTACAATGGGAAGTCTAGATACTTAGGTGTCAGGCATAGCATGATTCGTGAGCTTATCATGAATGGGGTGGTATCTATAGTGTTTGTTAAATCTCAACAAAACTTAGCTGATCACTTGACGAAGGGTTTGGCTAGAGACTTGGTTTTAAAGTCTGCTACAGGGATGGGTTTAAGTCCAACTTAGTCACTGAATGCAAAGATACCCAACTCCCTTCTAAGGAAACTTGGAAGCTGAGTTCAATGTGGAAAGCTGAACATTTTGTGGACTGAAGCACATGTTTTATATTACATCCCAAGGTTGTGCTTGTTACCTGCTGGAAAGGAGGATGAAGTCTTCACTTCTTAATGGTTATTTTCTTTGACAAAGTGCTGAGCAGGAGCATGATTAAAAGATGAACCACCTATGTAAATGTTGAAGTTTTGCCGCTTCAGGAAGCTTTGGACTTTTAGCTTTTACAACATTTATAAATTGGATATGGACACATGGCTTGTAATAGTGTCAGGAGTATTTAAGTATTTGAAAACTTGTGTGTATTTATCTTCAGGTATTCAAATGGGTTGAAGGGTTCAATTCTTAGAACACCCTGATTCTCGAATGTTTGAACGTATATGTACTAATGTGGAAATTCAATCCTCAGGATATTTTCATTTATGCACTTGTTTTGTTTAATGTTTATTTTTCATGCAAAGGAAGTGAACTAATTTTGGAGAGGATTGTTGGAAAATTTAGTGCACTTGAAGGATTAATTCACACCTGGTAATGGGTTTGGAGGTACGGAGTGTACACCCATTTGGTCACTGAATTCCTTGACTCAATAGTGGTTATGCTAGTAGAATCTGCTGCTAGTAGATTCTGCTGATAGTTGAATCTGCTGCTGATTCAAAGTACTGCTGATTCAAAGTACTGCTGATCAAAGTACTGCTGATCAAAGTACTGCTCGTTCAAAGTACTGCTCGATTTTAACCACTGAATCCTACTATTATGGAAAGTATTATGGTATAATTAATGGGCCGTTAATTATACATAATTCCATGGGCTAGGGTTTGAGTATTCTCTATTATAAATAGAGATCATAACACATCTGCATGAGTACGATTAACAAAAACCCTAAACACTTGAATACGCTTCTGTTCTTGATTTGTGCCTAAAACAAGAACATCACTTGGTCTTATCCCATAGAGATATTCGTGTAACCCAGGCATAGGGTCGAATAGTTTCTATTGGAAAGTGATACCACGATTTCAAGTGAATATCCGGTACTTCATTGATTATCTTAACCCTAATCTGGGAACACAGAAACACATAATTACCAACAAAGATGTTAGCACTTTTTGTCTTCTGGGGGTGGGGGTGGGTAAAATTAGCTAATTTTACGTCCTTGTTGGCGTATCGAGATTTGGAAAAGCCTAAAAGCTCTTTGGTTCGGCTTATATAGCCGGCTTATGACTTATTTGGTTTTGGGCTTAAGTTTCATAAGCTCACTTTCGTGGTTCATTTTGAAACTTTTCGGCTTATATAAGTTCATCATGACATAATGAACTTATATAAGCCGAAAAGTTGCAAAATAAACCATAAAAAATGAGGTTACACTCGCTAACTAGTAAGGCGTAATTAAACTCGTAAGCCAAAAAAATTGAGCTTATCAGCTTTTCCAAATCTCAGTAAGCCGATAAGACCATACCTATACTACCTATAATAGAAAAATGGTCAAAAGTGAAATGTTGAGTTTTCAAGTGAAATGTTGAGTTTCAACAATGGTCAAATGATAGAGAAAGTGAAATGTAATTAATACTCTTATTAAAACACGCCAATACTTAAAAGTACAATTATTTATTCACATTGTACAACCAAATTAAAGCATATCTACCAAATTAAATACAACCAATTCAAACACAAATCGGGTTGACCCGGGACGCTTCAAACCCGGCGGGTTGACCCAGTTTAATTTGACCCGTTTTCGACCCAACCTAGCAAGTTGACCCGGTTTAATCGACCCATTTTTCGACCAGAACGGTTCAACCGGGTCGAACCGGGTTTCAAAACATTATCCATTACTTAAAAAAAGTATAATGATTTATTCACATTGTACAACCAATTAAAAACATATCTACCAAATTAAATACAACCAATTAAAACACAAACCGGGTTGACCCGGGACGCTTCAAACCCGTTTTTCGATCGGAACGGTTCAACCAGTGGAACCACCCGGGTCGAACCGGGTTTCAAAACATTATCTTTAATTCTCAAATCTTCAAACTTTTATTATTTTTCGTTTATAACCTATAAACTTTTTTTTATCAATAAACTATATGTTGCTATAAAATCTCGTTGCTATGCACGGGTACTCGTCTATAATAACTAATCCATANATAGAGTAATAGGAAAACAATCTATTATTTGTAAGATAATAGAAAAATTGTAGTATAGTTTGTGATACAACAAATCGGTTTATATAGTAACTTGTGAAATGAATTGTAAAATAGCCTATAAAACATTTGGAAAAGAGATTCATTGTTTATAAAAGAACCATAAGGCTGAAATTTTAATTTAAAATATAGTAGTAAAAACATTTCATAGAGTGTATAGTAGGATAGCTGAAAATAGCTTGTAAGTTACTGGTGGCACATTGTATTATTTTATAAGATGGTAGAAAGGTAGATAACCGGTATTCCCAAGGAATGAGTGAAGGATGTTCTGAAGCTAGTGGTTCAGGTTGCTCCTTAAGGACTTAAGGTTTTTGTTGGGCATAACATCTCTACTGAATAGGGAGTTCGGCAAGTTCAGAGTATGACCCTGAAGGAGGGTATTGATTGCTACCAGCAATCAGTTGGCTGTCTCAGTAGTGTACTTAGTACTTACGCGGAAAGTACAACATTGGTTGAGTGTAGGGTTTGAGGTGGAGTACTGTAACATAACCCGTAATAGTAATTATTAATATATGTTAAGTAATGTTTAAATAGTTATGCAATTTGGGGAATAAGAAATACTTTGTGACTTTTATTGATGATGCTTCTAGGTTTTGTTATGTTTATTTGTTACATACTAAGGATGAAGCATTAGATAAATTTAAAGTATTTAAAACTGAAGTTGAATTGCAACAAGGGTCTCTAATCAAAAGATTTAGGACTGATAGGGGAGGTGAGTACATGGATACTCTGTATTTTCAGTCTATTGGTATAATCCATGAAATGACTGCTCCCTATGCTCCTCAGCAAAATGGTATTTCTGAAAGGAAAAACAGAGTGCTGAAGGAGATGGTTAATTCCATGTTGTCCTATTCAGGGTTGAGTCAAGGGTTCTGGGGTGAAGCTATGTTGACAGCTTGCTATTTATTAAATAGGGTTCCCAACAAAAGGAACAAGGTTACCCCTTATGAACTCTGGACTAAAAGAAAACCCAACCTGAACTTTCTCAGGATTTGGGGTTGTAGGGCTGTTGTAAGACTCCCTGATCCAAAGCAGAAAACTTTGGGTGAAAGAGGAATTGAATGCATCTTTGTTGGATATGCTGAGCATTCCAAGGCATAGAGGTTCTATGTTATTGAACCTAATGAATCTGTTTCAATTAACTCTATAATTGAATCAAGGGATGCGCTCTTTGATGAGAATAGATTTTCATCAGTCCCTAGACCAAGTCAGAGGATTCCAAATGGAACTGATGATACTGGTGTTTCAGAGATTCCTAATGAGGTTTCTGATGAGGTTGTGGAACAACAACCTGAACCTGAGCTTAGAAGGAGCAACAAGGTTAGGACTCCAAAGTCATTTGGACCTGATTTTCAATTATACTTAATTGAAGGTACAAGGAGTGAGGTCTCTGACCAATACTCCTATTGCTTCATTGTTGAGGATGATCCTAAAACATTTGAAGAAGCAATGAAGTCCCAGGATGTTGCTTTCTGATGAGATGGACTCCATCATGGGCAATAACACTTATGTGTTGACTGATCTACCACCTGGTTGCAATCCTCTAGGTTGCAAATGGATTTTCAAAAAGAAAATGAAGGTAGATGGAACTGTTGAAAAGTTCAAGGCAAGACTAGTTATTCAGGGCTTTAAACAAAAGTCAGGAATAGACTATTTTGATACTTATGCCCCTGTGGCTCGTATCAGTACCATAAGATTGCTAATTGCTTTGGCATCAATTCACAATCTGATTATTCATCAGATGGATGTGAAGACAGCTTTCTTGAATGGTGATTTAGATGAGGAGGTTTACATGAACTAACCTCAGGGCTTCATCATGCCTGGCAATGAAAACAAGGTGTGTAAACTGATTAAGTCTCTTTAAGAACTAAAACAGGCACCTAAGCAATGGCATCAAAAATTTGATGAAGTGGTTTTGTCTAGTGGTTATTCACTTAATCAGGCTGACAAATGTGTATATAGCAAATTTGATGAATCTGGTAAAGGAGTCATCATTTGTCTATATGTTGATGACATGTTGATCTTTGGCACTGACCAAAATCAAGTTGATCTTACAAAAGAATTTTTGTCATCAAAGTTCTCCATGAAGGATATGGGGGAGGCAGATGTTATCCTTGGCATTAGGATTAAACATGAAAGTAGCAAAATTTCTATCTCTCAGTCTCATTACATTGAGAAGGTGTTGAGGAAATTTAATTACTTTGATTGTACTCTAGTGAGTACTCCTATAGATACAAGTGAGAAGCTAATGCCTAATACTGGCAAAGCTGTATCTCAACTTGAGTATTCTAGGGTAATTGGCTGCTTGATGTATACCATGACTTGTACTAGACCTGATATTGCTTTTGCAGTGGGTTGAGCAGGTATACTAGTAATCCTAGTGCTCATCACTGACAAATGTGTATATAGCAAATTTGATGAATCTGGTAAAGGAGTCATCATTTGTCTATATGTTGATGACATGTTGATCTTTGGCACTGACCAAAATCAAGTTGATCTTACAAAAGAATTTTTGTCATCAAAGTTCTCCATGAAGGATATGGGGGAGGCAGATGTTATCCTTGGTATTAGGATTAAACATGAAAGTAGCAAAATTTCTATCTCTCAGTCTCATTATATTAAGAAGGTGTTGAGGAAATTTAATTACTTTGATTGTACTCTAGTGAGTACTCCTATGGATACAAGTGAGAAGCTAATGCCTAATACTGGCAAAGCTGTATCTCAACTTGAGTATTCTAGGGTAATTGGATGCTTGATGTATACCATGACTTGTACTAGACCTGATATTGCTTTTGCAGTGGGTAAACTGAGCAGGTATACTAGTAATCCTAGTGCTCATCACTGGCAAGCAATTCAAAGGGTCTTTAAGCATTTGAAAAGAATTATGGATTATAGTCTCTCATATATTGGTTATCCTTCTGTATTAGAAGGATACACTGATGCAAGTTGGATCAGTAACACTGAAGATAATTCATCTACCAGTGGCTGGGTATTCCTACTTGGTGGAGGTGCAATTTCTTGGGCATCCAAGAAACAAACTTGCATTACCAGTTCAACCATGGAATCTGACTTTGTGGCTTTAGCTGCTGCTGGTAAAGAAGCTGAATGGTTGAGAAACCTGCTTCTTGAGATTCCATTGTGGCCTAAACCTATAGCACCTATTTCTATCCGGTGTGATAGTGCTGCTACATTGGCAAAGGCTTATAGCCAGATGTACAATGGGAAGTCTAGACACTTAGGTGTCAGGCATAGCATGATTCGTGAGCTTATCATGAATGGGGTGGTATCTATAGTGTTTGTTAAATCTCAACAAAACTTATCTGATCACTTGACGAAGGGTTTGGCTAGAGACTTGGTTTTAAAGTCTGCTAAAGGGATGGGTTTAAGTCCACCTTAGTCACTGAATGCAAAGATACCCAACTCCCTTCTAAGGAAACTTGGAAGCTGAGTTCAATGTGGAAAGCTGAACATTTTGTGGACTGAAGCACATGTATCACATACATCCCAAGGTTGTGCTTGTTGCCTGCTGGAAAGGAGGATGAAGTCTTCACTTCTTAATGGTTAATTTCTTTGAAAAAGTGTTGAGCAGGAGCATGATTAAAAGATGAACCACCTATGTAAATGTTGAAGTTTTGCCGCTTCAGGAAGCTTTGGACTTTTAGCTTTTACAACATTTATAAATTGGATATGGACACATGGCTTGTAATAGTGTCAGGAGTATTTAAGTGTTTGAAAAGTTGTGTGTATTTATCTTCAGGTATTCAAATGGGTTGAAGGGTTCAATTCTTAGAACACCCTGATTCTCGAATGTTTGAACGTATACGTACTAATGTGGAAATTCAATCCTCAGGATATTTTCATTTATGCACTTGTTTTGTTTAATGTTTATTTTTCATGCAAAGGAAGTGAACTAATTTTGGGGAGGATTGTTGGAAAATTTAGTGTACTTGAAGGATTAATTCACACCTGGTAATGGGTTTGGAGGTATGGAGTGTACACCCATTTGGTCACTGAATTCCTTGACTCAATAGTGGTTATGCTAGTAGAATCTGCTGCTAGTAGATTCTGCTGATAGTTGAATCTGCTGCTGATTCAAAGTACTGCTGATTCAAAGTACTGCTGATCAAAGTACTGCTCGATTTTAACCACTGAATCCTACTATTATGGAAAGTATTATGGTATAATTAATGGGCCGTTAATTATACATAATTCCATGGGCTGGGGTTTGAGTATTTTCTATTATAAATAGAGGTCATAACACATCTGCATGAACATGATCAACACAAAAACCCTAAACACTTGAATACGCTTCTGTTCTTGATTTGTGCCTAAAACAAGAACATCACTTGGTCTTATCCCATAGAGATATTCGTGTAACCCAGGCATAGGGTCGAATAGTTTCTATTGGAAAGTGATACCACGATTTCAAGTGAATATCCGGTACTTCATTGATTATCTTAACCCTAATCTGGGAACACAGAAACACATAATTACCAACAAAGATGTTAGCACCTTTTGTCTTCTGGGGGTGGGGGTGGGTAAAATTAGCTAATTTTACGTCCTTGTTGGCGTATCGAGATTTGGAAAAGCCTAAAAGCTCTTTGGTTCGGTTTATATAGCCGGCTTATGACTTATTTGGTTTTGGGCTTATGTTTCATAAGCTCACTTTCGTGGTTCATTTTGAAACTTTTCGGCTTATATAAGTTCATCATGACATAATGAACTTATATAAGCCGAAAAGTTGCAAAATAAACCATAAAAAATGAGGTTACACCCGCTAACTAGTAAGGCGTAATTAAACTCGTAAGCCGAAAAAATTGAGCTTATCAGCTTTTCCAAATCTCAGTAAGCCGATAAGACCATATAATAACTAATCCATACACCCTTAAACTAGGGATAATGTATGATAAGAACCAAAGTGTTTAACTTTCTATATTGAAACCGTCATGTGTATTGAAGTTACTTTATAGCTGGTCTGCTGGTGAATTATGTATCTTAGTTCATTTAAGCCAATTCTCAATGAAAAAAGAAGTGTGTGTATATACTAGAATGACAAGAATACATGATGATAATAAAAGGTCTTTTGTGGCGAACTCTTTTGTCATTTGAAAGTAGTTTTAATATTGGGTGAATTCAAAGAAAAGTAGTATGCTTGATCTTGTTTGTGTACAGTATTCTTTAAAACTTGTTATGTTTAGTGCATTATGAACCAGAGGAGTAAGTTTTGTTTATGATGGATATGTATGTTTTATAATGTTGTACACCAGGTTTTTGATAGATGGATAAGTAAGGATGGTTCTCGTGTTAGTGAATTTAATTACGAGAGAATCATTAGGTTGTTGGTTGAGGAGGGTCTCGTTGGATATGCAGTTATGGCTCTAAAAGATATGAAGGATATTCACGGAATACAGGCCTCACCGATTNATAAGGTCCCGTCGAAATGTCGACGGGAATATATGAGCGGGAAATTTTCGCGCCCAATTTTCGTCAATTATTGAGGAGGTAAATTTTTGTGATTATACTCCCGTCGACATGTCGACGGGATCATGTGGGCCCCAAAAATTCAACGGAGACTTGCTCGGTCAAGCGTGTTTTTTGTCGTTTTCTGTATTATCCCGTCGACATATGTCGCCGGGAATATTTTCGTCGCCTGTTCTCCTGTTTCTTGTAGTGAAACTAGGGATAATGTATGATAAGAACCAAAGTGTTTAACTTTCTATATTGAAACCGTCATGTGTATTGAAGTTACTTTATAGCTGGTCTGCTGGTGAATTATGTATCTTAGTTCATTTAAGCCAATTCTCAATGAAAAAAGAAGTGTGTGTGTATACTAGAATGACAAGAATACATGATGATAATAAAAGGTCTTTTGTGGCGAACTCTTTTGTCATTTGAAAGTAGTTTTAATATTGGGTGAATTCAAAGAAAAGTAGTATGCTTGATCTTGTTTGTGTACAGTATTCTTTAAAACTTGTTATGTTTAGTGCATTATGAACCGGAGGAGTAAGTTTTGTTTATGATGGATATGTATGTTTTATAATGTTGTACACCAGGTTTTTGATAGATGGATAAGTAAGGATGGTTCTCGTGTTAGCGAATTTAATTACGAGAGAATCATTAGGTTGTTGGTTGAGGAGGGTCTCGTTGGATATGCAGTTATGGCTCTAAAAGATATGAAGGATATTCACGGAATTCAGGCCTCACCGGTTATTTATGATTTGATCATTCGTGGGTTTATCGAAAAAGGTAGATTTGAAGATGCAATGTTTCATCTAAATGAGATGGAAATTATTGAGATAAAGCCACATACGTCAACGTATAATGAACTGATCAAAGCCTATGCGCAGAATGGTTTGTACGACGATATGGCAAAATGTGTGAAGAGAATGGAATCAAATGGTTGTTTTCCTGATCAAGCTACTTATAATTTGCTGATCAGAGAGTTTTCACGAGCTGGGTTGATCAAGAGGATGGAAAGAACGTGTCGGTTTGTGATGTCAAAAAAGATGGATTTTGAAGCTTCTACCATGGTGGCAATGCTCGAGGCATATGCTAACTTTGGGGATTTGGAGAAGATGGAGAAGGTTTATAGAAAGGTTTTGAGGTTGAAACCGAAAATTTACTTGGATGATGTTTTGATTCAAAAAGTGGCTACTGTTTATATAGAAAATTTTATGTTTTCTAGATTACATGACATGGGTATCAATCATTATTCAAGAACCGGAAATAATATCGCATGGTGTTTACGAATGCTTGCTCACGCTTGTCTTTTGAGCCGAGCAGGAATGGAGTCTGTGGTTCGTGAGATGGACTACAAGAAAGTGAAATGGAATGTGACAATTGCAAACATAATGCTTTTTGCATATGCCAAAATGAACGATTTTGGACATTTTAAAACAGTACTATTGGAAATGGAAGCTCAAAATCTGAAACCGGACATTGTTACTTGCGGGGTCTTGTATGATACTCACTCGTTTGATGGGTTGGATTCTTGGAGAAAGACGGGATTTTTTGAGGATGTTGTTGAGTTTAAAACCGACCCTTTGGTTCTTGTTGCTTTTGGAAAGGGCGATTTTGTAAGAACTGTTGAAGAACTTGATGACACAAAGAACAAAGTCGGAACATATGAGCATCTAATCAAGTTGGTCAAGCAGCATCAACATAAAAAGAGATGAAGGTATGATTTCACAATTGTTTGGATGATCATCGTATCTATGTATATATGCTCAAGACTTGTACAAATACTAAACCTGAAATCCTTGTTTATCGTTCTTAGTAGTTTGGTCATTTCCAGGCCTCTGATTCTGCCTATACATATATCACTATTTTGTAACCATTCGTTATCAGTTAATATTGGAGTACATGATGGTTTATATTTCATGTTTACATATCAAATAGTATACAACAAAACTGACAAAACAGTAACACCACACGAATAAAATCTGGACAGATCAATTTTTGTTATGTACCAGTCATCCATTTTTTTGTTTTTTGTTTTTCTTNTTTTTTTGTTTTTTTTTTTTCGCCTGAGATAAGTTGAAGAACTTCATCCAAGAGTTTGTATGTTGAAGTTTTAATAGAAATAAGTGTGCAAGTATTTGTTGCTAAGAAGAAAATGGAACAATCAAGGCATATCCTGTTAACGAATGCGTACCATAAAGTTCAGAAAGTAACGTGATGAACAGTTTGGTATTGCAAAATTCAAATAAGGCAGCCGACTTTTGGACCAGAACTTAGGATTGTTAGATAACTTAATGGAAGATCCAAAAAATGATTAGTTCTTATTGTTAATCAATATTTATAAGTTTCTCAATAACACTGCAAAATTTCATTCCTATGCCTCAACAAGCTAAACATCTGTAATCATATTCATAATTACGCCTTTTCTAGTTATACACGAAGACCAGAGATGATGATCATGCCTTGCTATCAATCGTCATGGGCCCTGCCTCCTGTTCTCTTGCTCCACTCTGTTGTTTAACGAAAACAAAAGTTAATAACAAGTAACCTTTACATGCACATGTAGAAAGATCTAAGGTCCATAGGTCTCGCTTCATCACTCATCAGAGACATCAGTGTATCAGTATTAAAAAGGAAATAATAGAAATATATATAGGAACTTACAGCAGAATTTAGGTGCTCAAGTTTGTTCATTTTCGCAAAAATATTTCCATAGAACTGCGCGTCCTTCTTGTTATACTCTTTCACCTTTTCTTTCCACAGTTTGTACTCCAACTTCACATCCCTACTCCATAAAGAATTTAAATTAAAAAGTTAAAGGTGGAAAGATGGGCCGGTTGCATAACATATTAAAACGGATGTGGATTGAAACAACTCATTTGTCTGTCATACGGGTCGAAACGGTCTGGCTTGGCTTACAAAATGGATTTGGGTTGAAATAGGCGGGGCTGGGTTTACCCACAAACACATATTTGCCTCTTTTTTTTCTTTATAAATGTTTATTGCAAAATATTTGATTGAAAATAAGTTGTGATACTCTATATATTAAAAATAGAATTTGGGTGATTTTCAATCCTTTTGGTTCATTTGACCCATTCCGCTTTTGGCAAATCTTGTAATTGACCATTTTGAGATAAAAAAAACAACCCAAATGGACCCATTCATAAGTGAAGGGGTTACAGTTTCCAACTTATTTAAAGTGAAAAATTCGGAAGACTAGATTTACTTTCCTATTATAAGGATCAATCTCGAGTGCTTTCTTGATATCCATCTCAGCAAGATCCAAATCGACAAGCTGAATATATGCTTGGGCTCTCTGTAAAGCGCCTTAACATTCTTGCTGTCAGCATCTAATACCTTTGTACAAAGTTTTACCACTTGCTTGTAGTCTCTCAATTTTAATTTGCAGGCAGCATTGTTTAGATTGCAGCTGATTTTTAGCACTTTGGCCTGCTGTTTCTCGTCTTCGCTGAAAGCTGAGTCATATTCGACGAAACTAAGAGCCTGTGTCATAAAAAATGGTTGCATGACTAGAAAAAACTTGGTCAGAATTGCATTTATATGATTGACACACATGTGTCTTTTAAAACTGATTATGCGATGTTGACAAAGCACAGTCAGATAATAAACTGTATCGAAAAATTGTTGCATAGAATAGTGTTTCAATGTATTCCTGCTAATTTAAAGTTGTACTAACTAAACTTAAGTTTTCACTAAATTGGGATCAGTACAATGGATAAAATGAATATGTCGTTATATTAAAAAAATACCGTCTCGTAGCATCACTGAGAGACGGCTGTGGTGGCTCGTGAGAAAGATTTGTAACTTTTTTCTTTCAAGTCTACACAACCTCATCATGATGAATTATAAAGACAGCTGGTATGAGGCACCACATTCGTTATTATGAACACATCAAAAGTTTGCTCAATAACCAATGTGGGACAAAACTTTCGTACGCAATCTTTATAAAAAAATGCCTTATATCATCTAGTAAAGCTGATATTTTTAACTACTCAATGCTGCAGCAGATATGAAACTGATTATCTTGCCTCTAGATAATCAAATGCTATTCCATCCAAACACTAAAAACCGATAATTACTTCACCCAGTTTTTATCTTGAACATAATTTAACCTCTTAACACTATAGTACCATAGACACATATGATATCTCAGAACGTGACGGAACTAGGGCTAAAAATGACCTGGTGCATATACAAAAAATAAACATTACTATAAACATCTGTTTTATGAACCAGGTGCATTTCACAAAATTTATGTATTTTTACAAGAATTTACACTAAAACCCAAAATCCATGGGTGTCCTGAGACCCACCCTTGTTCCATCATTGTCTCCGAAACAACATATTCGTCAACCACAAGCTTCAGCATTCATGAATGAAAAAAGTGCAACTCAAATATATACAGAATAACTTAAAAGAACCAAGATTTACATGTGATTTCATGATACAGTTCAATGTCCAAAACCAATATGCAACAAAAAAATGAAGCCTGAAATGCTATGGACAAACACAAACATGTTTGCAACGGACGAAGGAGCTTAGGATGTTATCGGTCTCTTCTAAATTAAGCGAAGGTGATTCGGTTATTGGTAGTCTCTCTTCGGATTGCACTCTTTTGGCAAAATCGTGGGGAAATTCAAGATGGGAGAATGGCTCAGTTATTCGATCCATTTATAGTGGGTCTAACGGTAATTAAAATTCTTCTTGAATTATTTTCACTATACATAACCGATTTCTTAAATGTACAGGATCTAGAAAATATGAAGTTTAATGTACTTGAAAAACAAAAGAAATTCAACCCACTCCACCGTATAGTAGCCGGTGTTTTGATACAATTTGTATACAGCGCCCGTACATATCCAGAATAGAAAGGCTGGGATGAGAATATACTCGTTATCACTGTCGTCTGGTGTTGTTGATGCATAGGTCGGACCTACTGCGCACAACCAGCAACTTTCTGTCAGTGTCTCCTAGGTGCCTTCATCTCCACCCAGCCGGAACCCTCCACAAGGGTCCACTACTGTACGTTGCGGTTTTTGTCAAATGCCTAATAACATATAAATTAGTTTGAATACTGAAGTGATCAAGACACATGTTCTTGATGCTTAATAATGCTAATCAAATTAACACCAACTTGAAAACATAGAGCACAAATAGGGAAAAAAGATCAACACAAGATACCATGCCGACCATCAACAAGTTAACACAACAACGACTACCATAAAAAACAAATTTGTATGTAACAATCTTCATTACATATATCCTATACTTGTTCTTAATTTGTATACATAAGTTTCTTCACAATCACAAAACATTATAACAACGATAGTATCACGATGAAAATCTGTGCGGTATGTGGAATTCTTGCACTAAGACATACGGAGTATTTTGCAGCGTTCTTTTTTCTTCTTGATCAGTTTTCTTACCACTCACCTTTGGGTCACAATATCAATCTTCTGAAAGGTGTATAAGGGTTCAAGATTATTCGACATATCAATCCTTCTCTTCTTCCTTATAACATCCCAGTTGATTAATTTGATCCGCAGAAGTTTCAACATAAAGTATGCATAAATTAGCATAACATATTTGGTTTATATCTTATCTACAATCTTTATGAATCTACAGGCGTGTGTAAAAAAAAGAAGTATTTTTGCCCAGTAGCCGGTAAAACGTTTTATAGTTTTCTATATATAAGCGCTCATTATTAATGTATAAAAGAAGATTGCATTCTCACTCAACCCCCCACCGATTCTTTCCAATTTGGGGTTGCAATTTCTAAGGTTACAATGGCAGATCTGATCCGTTACAGGATCGTTTCTAAGCCATGGGATTCTTTGATCACTACCCCTGAATTCATTAAATCCCATCTGGATCTTATATCTAGCAGTAGTCGACATGCCATAATCGATGGATCAGCTAGGAAGCAGAATTCAGTCTAGATCATAAAGGACTCTGATGGTCCACAACAGATACCAGCTGTTGCTTATAAAGGCTCTGTCAGCCATTAAATCAGCAAAATCCTGAAACACCATCCAGCAAACGCAAACGTAAGTAATGGTCGTTTGATATGTGATAATATGAACAAGCATTCAAAGACTGCCAACTTCATTTGGCAGCCGATAAACAACAAGCACGTCTGAATTCATAAATCATTGTTAGCAAAAAAAGATGTTAGGTCAATCACTTTTCAATTGTAAATGTATATACTAACCTCTGCACAACTTTTTGGGCCAAAAATTTAACTCAATTAGCAAACAATTTTTTTTTTTTTTTTTTTTGAAAAACAAATAAAATATTTTACCCATGATTGAAAAACATGATGACTTTACTCATAAAATACATCTGAACATATAACACTAAACAGATACAAAATTTAAAATAGCTACATAGAATGGTACAGATGGATTATACCCATATACCTGTGTAGCTCCTCGAAATGCTATGAACAATGATCATGTTGCGACCCCATCCTGATAGACTGCCCAAACATTAGATCAATCAAAAATGTCAGAAAAGAATACATGTTGAAAATATAAACCTCAAGTCATCAGATTGTAGATCTACTTCTACACACAATCAGTTATGAAAAACATGAAAATTACTTACATTGGATAGGAGACATGTGGGACTATGCCTGGATTGGGGCAAAATATATTAGCCATTGCAGCCACCTTAGATATGAGATATGAAATATGAGATATGACTACTGAAATAAGATTAACCCGTATATATAGCAAAACCCTAGTTCTTCTAAGTGTTGCCCTAATATCAATGTTGCATTAACCACCCCTTAATAATATTCATATTTTCAGATACGACCAATAATTTTACATATGATATACAAAACTTTTTATGCTATGAGGATACTAAAATAAACGTTTATAAACATTATATTTGTATATTTCTAATAATTAAAAATGCTAGACGAGTAGCCGTTTATAGCGACTAGATTTTATAGCGACTATTTGATTATAGTTATGATGTTTTGGTAAAGTTTTATATATACAACCTCAAACTATTATAATATAACATTTAAAACACACAGATAGACACTTAAAAGATAATGTAGAAGCACAAAGACCATATAAGATGAATGAGTTTGCTACTAGCGTTTGGCTGGTGGGGAGATAGGCTAGGATACCCAAGATGTTCATATATATAATTAAAGATATTGATTATAATAGACGAGCACCCGTGCATAGCAACGGAATTTTATAGCAACAAATAATTTTAGTGATCAAAAATAGTTTATGGGTTATAAACAAAAAATAATAAAAGTTTGAGGATTTGGCCATTAAACATAATGTTTTGAAACCCGGTTCGACCTGGGTAGTTCAACCGGTTGAATAATTCCGGTCAAAAAAGGGGTCAATTTTAACCGGTTAACCCGACGGGTTGGGTCGAAAAACCGTGTCAAATTAAACTGAGTCAACCCGCCGGGTTTGAAGCGTCTCGGGTTAACCCGGTTTTCGATGTATATTAATAGTTTCCTTTTGAAACATATGTTTCAACATTTCATTTATTGTGATGTTTTAAGTTTTTTCTTAGCTAATAAAAAATTTTCAACATTTCACATATTGACTTTTTTACTTTTTCACATTGACCATTTTACTTTTATATATAGTATAGATATAGTATAGCAGGGTGCGGGTACCCTATGACGATTAACCGGAGAAATAGGTCTCGATGAGACCTGATTGTCGGTTTCAACGGGTCCTCTCTGGTTCATTTTCGGATGGCTTTTCTTGGTTAGCCGAACCGGTGGCGACACCGGTTCCCGGTTGAACCCATTGGTTCGGTCCGTTTTTCAAAACTATATGTATCATCAACTTGTTAGTTTGTATGAAACTTTGTGTGTTTTATTAATTTGTATAATGTGTATAATAAATGTACTTTTCATTTTAGGGTATTTTAAAAATAACATTAATTAATGTGTTTAATTATTTTATATTTTGGGTTATGTTGTAGCTTGTTTAAATTGTACATTATGAAAATTTTATTGTACTTTTTAGTAAGGGGTGTTTTAATTGGTTGTTTTTAATTTGATAGATATACTTTTAATTGGTTGTACAATATAAATAAATTATTGTACTTTTATGTAAAGAGGTGTTTTAATAAGAATATTAATTACACTATATATTTCTCTCACTTTTGACTTTCAACATTTCACTTTTCAATGTTTGACCATTTTTCTTTTACTAGACGAGTACCCGTGCATAGCAACGGGATTTTATAGCGATAGATAGTTTATTGATAAAAAAAAGTTTATAGGTTATAAACGGCAAATAATTAAAGTTTGAAGATTTGGGAATTAAACATAATGTTTTTAAACCCGGTTCGACCCGGGTTGTTCAACCGGTTGAACCGTTCTGGTCGGAAAATGAGTTGATTTAAACCGGGTCAACTTGCTAGGTTGGGTCGAAAACTGGTCAAATTAAACTGGGTCAACCC
>LBNU01038921.1:283393-312710 GCA_014162995.1 Artemisia annua
AAAAAAATATAGTTAAGTTCATGTGATCTTTTATTTGGAAATTTATTCTTTTTAGAAAATGTAACTTGTAAATCTCGGGACTAAACATTATTCGTCTAGTCAATAAGTACTTTGGATAATCCCCAACGCACCTAATAAGTATACGTAATGTTCTACCATTTTTATGTACGTCATTTTAACCAAAATACACCATAAAGTGTCAAAAATTACTATTAAAAATTTCCATCAGCTTTTAATAGCAAATTAAAAGCTGTCAAAATAGTTTTAATTTGCCGTAACTTCATTAGGCCATAACTTTCTCGTCTTAGCTCCGTTTTTCAAGTTTTATATATCCCCGCGAAGGTATTCAAGTGTACTCTAGGCTTCTCAAGGTCTCGGCTAGTCTAAACATCATCTAACCTCAGTTTTTATAGCTCGAAAATTTCTGGACAGCTTCAATAATTTCAGAAAATATAGTTTTCGTCGTAAATCATGAAAATAGCATATCTTTTTCGTTATAAGCCCGTTTTAACCCGTTCAAGCGGCTATGTTTTCATTATTAAGTCTATTTTCTATATTTCTAGTCTAATATGGCATGGGAGTTACTGATTTTTCTGTATTAAACCAAATAGGACAGATTTGTCTTTAAACTTGTCAAACTATTTTTATAAATCTTCTAGTCATCTATTCTACTTAACCACCACTCCATATCTAGTCCTAGTTCACCCATTATTTTCCCAACTAAAGTATAGTGATCTACATAATAACCTAGCAATATTCAAAGTCCATGTATATATTCTTCAAAAATATTTAGATCTACACATTTATTAACATATATGTTTATATAAAGTGTCTTTGTTATAAGAGTTTATTTAAGACATAACTTTTGCTAAGGGATCATGGTAGCTTTAAAATTTATCAACATGTACCAAGTGATAAACAAGTGTAGATACTTAACAAGCATGAAAATCATGAAAACCATGAAGTATTAGTAAGTTTACTTACAAGGTTGATTAGTGAGATGAGACTTATGAAACACTTGTATAACCCCAATATTAGTACTCTAGCCCTTGTGATCTACCCTTAGTATACTTGATTTTTGCCCAACTAGCTTCCTTTTTCCTTTCTCCTTCTTTGGTTGTGTCGAATGTTTCAAGGGTTTGGGAGGTTGGGTTTATTTTTCTTTCTTTGTGTGAATGTAGGTGTAATAGATGTGTAGGTAAATGAATGTGCTTGTATGAGTAACACATGTATATGTAGTCAAGGTAAAAAAATATCTTGGGGACAAGACCCTTGATTTTAGGCCGATTGGTATGGGGGATGAGGGGGGAGGTATGGTGAAGCTTATCACATTAATTGATTAGGTTCCTTGTTTGAAATTTTATGTACTAGTTAAGTCATTTCATATAATGTATCTTGAAAATTATATAGATGGGGAATGGGATGAAACTTGTGAAAGATTTGGAAGAAAAAATATGTTTTAGTATATATAAAAGTGTATATTTTGAATGTATTGGGTAGTAAAAATAAGTATTGGGTATTGGTTTAGTAGTTAACGAAAGATACGCGTATTTAAACGGTTTGAATAAAGAAATTACATTGGACGCAAAGAAATATTTTTGGCACTTTTGTAATAATTTTGGAAGTATAAAAATACCTTGAAAATAATTGTTGAGAAAATCGGGTATGTCGGGCATTAAATTCTTGAATAAAAATTAACGTTTGTTGAATTTAAAACCGTAAGTATTTAAAGAGTAGAAATTTGTTTTATAGCATAAAATTGTGAACTGGAGTAGGAGAAAGGTACTGGAGCATTGTGGACTAGAAATAGCCTAAGTCCTAGTGTACTTAGAATGTATTCACAATTTGTGTTGATTCAAGTAAAAGGGCTCATGTAAAATGTTTTAAATTAAATGTCAAGAATTTAAATTCAAGTATAGAAAATAGTATTGACCTGTAAAATAGCGGGTTGTCATAAATACAATTGAATGAATTGGTTGAATTGTGTGATCAAGCTTATGAGAATTCTTTAATCTACAAAGAGAAAACGAAGAGGATTCATGATGATAAAATTAAGAATCGTGATTTCAATGTAGGTGACCGAGTCCTTCTTTTTAACTCTCGATTGAAGATTTTCTCGGGCAAGCTCAAAACCCGATGGTCTGGACCGTTCACTATTACTCATGTGTTCCCTTATGGTACCGTCGAGTTATCTTAACCCGCTGGTCCTAACTTTAAGGTGAACGGTCATAGAATCAAGCATTACTTCGGAGGGGATATACCACTCATGGTAGTCCCGGATCTCCAAACTTTCCCCAAGGACGATTGAATTCGAGGATCGAGTCAAGCTACGTGACTCGGTAAACAAAAACAAAGCGCTTCGTGGGAGGCAACCCATGTTTATCATTTCTATCTTCTTTTCTATTTTCTAATACATAACGTGAGGAGGGGTGACCTCTTCCACTCTTGTTTTTCATGGTTGTTTGTGAATTTCCAGGATTGTCCCAAATTATGATGACTCTCGTGCTTGTTGTTTCTCTTCTCCACTCGAGTATCATTCTTCGTTGCTTATGGAAATCCGATATCCAAAAATCTTTTTGACTAACGTTATCTTTGGCATAATTAATAAACGGCCTAGATTTTTGTTAGGATTACCCTTACCTTNTGTTTTTCATGGTTGTTTGTGAATTTCCAGGATTGTCCCAAATTATGATGACTCTCGTGCTTGTTGTTTCTCTTCTCCACTCGAGTATCATTCTTCGTTGCTTATGGAAATCCGATATCCAAAAATCTTTTTGACTAACGTTATCTTTGGCATAATTAATAAACGGCCTAGATTTTTGTTAGGATTACCCTTACCTTTGAAACATTGAGGACAATGTTTATCTTTAGTTTGGGGGGGGGGGGTTGAATCTTCGATTTGATTTGACCTTGCACTTTCACCTTTGTCGTTTACTCTCGCAACCCCGTTTTACCTAAAAATTGAAAAAATTGAAAATTTTGAAAAATTTCAAAGAAAAAATGATGAAAATGATGTGAAAAAGCACAACAAAAAATGTGAAAAAGTTGAAAAGGTTGTGCAAAAATATAATAATAAGTGTTTTGACACCATGTTGACTTTCCAGCTGGCGAGAGTAGGAATAAAATTTTGACTTGACCGGGCGTGTTGAGCCCTAGCTTGTTCCCTTAACCAATGATGATCATATAAGCTTGTGCTAGTTTTGTACACAAGGAACTATAAAACGCGAATTCTTTCTTAATAATCTGCAAGTTCCCGTACATTACTTTATACATGCGCAGCTTAAAAGCTTTCGCTAGTCTTTTACATAAGGAGCTAGAAAACGCGAATTCTTTTATTAGAGTTTGCAAGTTTCCGTAACTGACTTTAATATGCGTGGCTGATTATCGGCTAAGTATTCGCGAGTCTCATTATTTGAGATTTGTTAAAAATGCGAAGACCGAGAGATGATAGAGTTTATTTAGAAGTTAGATGCCATACGTGGAGTAGTTGGTTCTCTTTAGAGCTCATAAAAGGTATTTGTAGCCTTTTGCTCCCATCAGATTGTTTCACCCCATATCTTGTGTATAAATAATTAAAGATATTTCGGTTTTGACGAAATTTAGTTCTTTATGTTCTTAAAAGAATCTTTGCTTTAAAAATTGGGTACACATCAAGGATACAAGTAAAAAGTGTTGTAAGTTGTTATATGTATGAGGTTTAGGAACTACCCGTTAAAGTTCCTTGGAAAAAAGTATCAAAAGTGAAAAAAAGTGAAGAAAGAAAAAGTATGAAAAGTAAAAAAAAATGAAAAAGAATGAAAAAGTTCAAAAATAAGATGTATGGATATGTGCTTAAGTGTTAGACAAGTTGGTGGCACGTGAGGTGCATGTGAATGATCCTAGATCGGGCACATGAGGTGCACGTGTAGTACTCCCCAACTTATGTCTATTATGATGTATGATTCCAAGTCTTTGTTGTATATGTATAAAAGTGTATACGTATCTAAAATCCTTGATGTGGACCTCTTTTTTCGGGCAAATTTTCTTTAGAGAAGATGAATAACTACTTAGCGTCTTAATTCTTGGTATCTTTATCGGATTAAAATCTATTGGAATGAGAAAATATGAAGCAATTCATTTCTCAACTTAATTTAAAAAATTCTAGATACACTAAGATATGGGAGCAAGAGGTTATTTCACAAGTAACTTTTATGAGTAGTGTTGGCATCTAATTTCTAAGTAGGCTGTGATCTCGTTTATAAGCTTAGTTTGGGGGCTTGTGAAAAATCAAGGATGACGAATTTTATCCGTATGGTCACTTCTCTATGAGTCGTGTTTCTACTCTATGACCCTAAACGTTATTGCAAAATAATGAAAATTAACATACCGTCACCCGAATAAAGTGAAAAATACAAAAATAGTAGTGTAAAGTTAGTATATGGAATAAAATGGAATAACAAGGCGTTTTAGAGAATAAATGATTTTGAATCTCTTTTGAACTTTCTTGCTACTTTTCAAAGTTAGTAAAAAGAGGTTTTGAAATTATTTATCTCAAAAGCGTGATTTGATCACATTGCGTGAGGACACGACAATACCTTAGTCTGGGGGATTTTGGTATGTGTTAATTCACATACCTTTTCATGGCCAAAAACCGACCCAAATTGACTAATTATGCTAACAAATGCCAAAGAATGTGTGTTTTTATGTTTGTGATCGTGCAGGTTCGAATATTTCACAAAAAGACAAAAATCAAACGAAAACCGGCAAAAACGAACACGAGAGTGAAAAGTCAAAGCTTGGCATCCAAAAGTCCAAAAGAAGTCCTTAGAGTTTCAGAATTTACAAGTTTGATCCTTAAAGCGAAGTTTGAAGAAATCACAAGAATGGCCCCTATACTTTCCCAAGTTGGCAAAATAAGTCCCTCAAAGTTAATTTTTTGAAGAAAGTCAACTCTAGCCCTCCATCTTTTCAAGATTGGCAAGAATAGCCCTTGAAGCATTTTAGGGAGATTGGAAATTGCAGCCCTTGAAGTTTCAGCAAATGACATTTTTGGTCCTTGTAATATTTCTTAAACTCTAAATACTAAGTAAAATCCTAAACCCACTTATCATTACTTCTGGTCCAAGAGTAATAAGCCCATAAATCCTTTACAAAATCCCAAGCCCAATCCCACCACAAATTAACCCGGCCCACTCCCACACATTCCCTGGTCAAAGGATAATAACTCACGGTCAAATGGGATAAAAAATTATTATCCATTCCCGCCCCCAATTTACCCCTCTTACCAGAACCTATGTACCCTAATTCTTACACGGCCAAATTAACCACGATTAAGGGCAAGATAGTCAAATTAAAGGGTTTCTAGAAGACTACGCACATGTTTTGAAGGTGTCAGAGGTTAGGAGAAACACACGAATGGGTGATGTGGCAGAAGCTCATTGGTCCAAACACGTCATAGGGATTCAATCCAACGGTTATGATGATGGGTAAATGATTGGAGGGCTCAGATGATGTCAGAGAAAGCACAAGCACACGAATTGGTGACTTGGCAATCCAGCTACTAGATCTTTCTCACGTTGCTATAAATAGAGACCTTAGATAGCTAGTTCAGTAAGTAGTTTTTAGCTTAGGGAAATTTTGCCAAATTTTCTTCAGACTTGTAATCTCTTTTCATCTTTGTAATGTTTAAGTGATTTTAATAAAATTCTCATTTTAGCTTTCATTTTAGCTTGTTCATGTTAAAGAGTTTTGAATTGATTCAGTAGTTTAAGCTCATTGATATTGTTCCATTTAGCTTCTCAAAAAGCTAATCTCTACTTTTATGAAAAATCATTTACTTTTCATTTAGTTTTCATAAACATAAAAAATATATAAAAAAATCAGAAAAAAATGTTTTAAATCTGTAAACTCAGCTTGCAATCAAGCTTTTTCATAAGTGTGGAAAACTAGAAGGGGGGGGGGGGGGTTGAATAGTTTACCGCTTTTTAAGTTAATTATCAATTAAAAACTTTCGTATAATCAAAGATATAATCTAAGATATACTTTCAAACAATTCAAAGATGTAAGCAAGGATACTATCAAAGATATGATCTAAAAGATAATGAGTAGCAAGTAAGAATAAAGAAAGAAACGATCAAACCATGAC
The DNA here is from genome assembly GCA_014162995.1 of Artemisia annua. Taxonomy (NCBI): domain Eukaryota; kingdom Viridiplantae; phylum Streptophyta; class Magnoliopsida; order Asterales; family Asteraceae; genus Artemisia; species Artemisia annua. The sequence continues at coordinate 289,518 of LBNU01038921.1, forward strand.
ACGAGTATTTATCGTGGTTCGGCTACAAGGAACTCTATTTTCCTTGCCCTACGTCCACGCCCCGAGTATCCAACTCGAGAGTTTAAAGCACTAGTCAACAAACTCCTTTCCCGGTGGAGAAACCTTTACACTCGTCGCTTACACGTTTATCCGGTACAAANAGTTTATGAAATGACACATAAACTTCTTTTACACTACTAAACGACTTTCAAAAAGTAAACTTAAGTCCTTGTAATCTTGAGGAAAGTGTTGACGAGTCTTCAATAAGTCTTCAATGATATAAAAGTGATCACTTGCTCGAATTTGGGAAGCTTATATAAGATAATCATCTTTATTCTTCGATTAAGTGTTTCTTTCATATTCTCGAGCCTTTAAGTAATGAAAACTTCGTCACGGGCTTTTCTTGAGTGAATATTATCTTTGACTCGGCTTCTTGACTCTTTTCCACATCTCGTGCTCTTTTTGGGCTTTTAGGTTGCTTTTTGTGATGTTTTAGCAATATCCATACCTGCACAGTCATAAACACAAAAACACGATATCTTTGGCTTTGAACGTTAGTTTTTGGTCTAAAATAGTCTAATAATGGTGAATAAAAGATATGTGAATAAGCACATATCAAAATCCCCCAGACTAAAGTTTTGCGTGTCCTCACGCAATGTAATCACATCACGCCTTAAGGATAAATAATTTCTTACCTCTCTTTACTAACTTTGAAAAGTAGCAAAACTTTCAAGAGAAATACGAAACCATTTATTCCCTAAAACGCCCCGGGTTTCCATTTTTGACTATATACATCACATATAACACTATTTAAGCACATGACGGTGTGAATGACTTTCATTATCTATTGATAACGATTAAGGGTCATAGAGCAAGAACACGATTCATAGAAAAGTGACCGATTGGATAAAATTCATCGTCCCTGATTTTTCACAAGTCCCAAACTAAGTGCAAAAACGAGATCACCGCTTACTTAGACGTTAGATACCAATACCACTCATGGAAGTTACTTGTGTGTGGTCACNTTTCAATCCAAGACCTACCGCCAACTGCTAGGGTTGGAATCTAGGATCCAAGGTCCGATCTCAATCCGAAGTCTTAAAGCACCTTAGCTTATACATAACAACGGGCTTTAGGGTAGCTCCGAAACCTCATGCGTACTACGCTTATTTAACGATATACAATACAACTCAACTTAGCGTGTATCCATGATGTGTACCCAACTTCCCAAGCAAGAATTCTCACGAGAAGAACTAAAACTACTCATCGGCTAAACCTAACATCTTTAATTATTTAGCACAAATATGGGTGTAATAAGCTGATGGGAACGAAAAGCCACAAGTACCTTCGATGAGCCTTCAAGAGTACGTTTACTCCTCGTATGGTAACTAATTTCTAAATAAACACTATCATTTCTCATTCTCCGCATTTTGAAAACCTCAAATAATGAGATCCGCGGATACTTAGCCGATAATTTTTTAGCCATGCATATATAAAGTAAAGTACGGGAGCCGACAAAAGAGTAGCTCCTAGTGTACAAAACTAGCAAAAGCTTATATAATCATCTATGGTTAAGGGAACATGCTAGGGCTCAACACGCCCGGATCAAGTCAAAATTTTTATTCCCACTCTTACCTAGTAGGAAAGTCAAACGCAGTGTCAAAACTCTTATTTTATTTTTGTATTTTTATATTTTTCTCATTTTTTTCATTGGAAATTTTTCAAAATTTTTCAATTTTTNTTAAGGGAACATGCTAGGGCTCAACACGCCCGGATCAAGTCAAAATTTTTATTCTCACTCTTACCTAGTAGGAAAGTCAAACTCGGTGTCAAAACTTTTATTCTATTTTTGTATTTTTATATTTTTCATCATCATTTTTTTGTGCTTTTTTTTGCTTTGAAAATTTTCAAAATTTTTCGATTTTTGGATTTTTGGGGAAAAACGGGGTTGCATAAGTAAACGACAAAGATGAAAGTGCAAGGTCAATCAAATCGAAGATTCACCCCCCCAGACTAAAGATAAACATTGTCCTCAATGTTTTCAAGGTAAGGGTAATCCTAATAGTAACTCTAAGGCCGTTTATGAAGTATGCCAAAGATACCATTAGTCGATAAGATTTGGATATAGGATTTCCAAGTAAGCAGCAATACATGGGACTCGAGTGGAGATGAGATGATCCACGAGCACGAGAGTCATCATGAATTGGAGAAATCCTGCACAAACACAAACAACCAAGCAAACACAAGATTGGAAGAGGTCGCCCTCCTCGCGTTACTTATTAGAAACTAGAAAGCATAAATGGATAAGCATGGGGTGCCTCCCACGAAGCGCTTTGTTTTTGATCATCGAGTCACATGCTCCTCGGCCGCTGTTTGGCTTCCACTAGCCCTGGAACTACCTTCACCACTTGCTCTTCTCATAACTGGACTCAACACGGGTTCATTCAAAGGGTTGTAGGTGATAATCCCAAACTCGTCCAACTTGGCAATCCCGATTAAAGATGTCTCAACTGCCTGATTTACCTTGGCCAAAGTTGCTGGTGACATCAACCCAAAACTCCTAGCTAATCTTGCAATGAAGTGGGCCCCCTGACTCAAACTCCCTTGTTTACCTCCCTTAGCTCTCCCGGTCATAAACTCAGCCAAATACCATGGAATATCAACAAAATTCCCTCCTTCCATACTTTGCATTAAGAACAAATCTTCAACCGTCACTTTTTCTCATGCTGAATGCCTCGCACGAATTGATACAGCCAAGATTCGGTGCACGAGACGATGGATGGGGTCCATGATGGTTTTGTAGGAAGGCGGATTCCTGGACTTGTAATCTGCTAACCCTGAAATTTGCTGATAGTAGGTTGTAGGATTATAGTCATGTGGTCTCTCTCTTAAACAAAGTTTGTGGTATTCTTGAAAAGCGGGAGAATCTAATGTCCTTCTAGAATAAATTCCCATAGCAGAGATGAATTGCCTCATAGTCATCTCTCTTAACACCACCAAGTTGGAAAAATAAACAATTTTCCGTCATACTTGTCACTTCTTCTTCAAAATCAACTAAGGCCAAGAATTCCCAAACATATTCTTGGACGACTGGTTCATTAACAGTAAATATGTTCATCCAAGCTCTGCAGGAAAAAACTTCCACTTGGGCATTTGAACACGATGTCACACAATTTTTCCAACTCGGCTGTGACATCTCCCTCGCTAATGATATTGAGAGCGTCTTTATCAAGAGCTTCCGGGACCTCAATTATTTTACTCCTTAGTTCATGGAGTTCATCTCTACAAATCTTTCTGTCAGCCGGATCATAGTCCAAGAACTTGAGCCATTGAGTAGGCCCGTTGTTATTGTTTCCTGAAAATAAGAAAGTTAGAAAGACAAGAGTAATGAGGTTCAGGTTTTATGGCGTAGCGTTGTTAATAGCTACGTCGTAGCTGATTTTTATGATAACTACGGCGTAGCGCTAATACTAGCTACGCCGTAGTTGTCTTCAGGTGTCCTGTAAAAACTGAAACTACGGCGTAGCGTTATCACTAGCTACGCCGTAGTTATGAATATAGTTGTTCTATTTAAAATTTTGAGCTACGGCGTAGTTCAATAACTAGCTACGCCGTAGTCAACTAATTAAGTTTCAGGTAAAATTAAGTGCTACAGCGTAGCGCCGTGACTAGCTACGCCATAGCGACTACTCTGCTGTCGCTATCTAAAATTGTTATGGAGCAATGATCAAATTGCTACGCCGTAACCATAAAAATTCATCCAAAAGTTTCAAATTTAAGTTTCCCACTCGAATATTAAGCGGGGCAAGTTCAATTACATCGACTAATAGCAATTAAAACCTAACCCTAATTTAATTTCTCAATAAATTGAATCAAGTAATCCTTAAATCAAACTCATTCATTTGTTCAAACCATTGATTTACAGGTTAGATCTTAACCTAAATCACGTTTAATCACAGTCCCTAATTTTAACATAGTAAAAACCCTAATAAATTGTAATAAATAATAAGAAAGGTCAAGAAAGGAAAATGGGGTATTTACCTGCCATTGATGATGCAAAGGAGAGTGGATGAACAAATTTTTCAGAAAAAAAAATTTCAAATGGAATGTGTGTGTGAAGATTTTATGGTGAATGCGAGTGTGTGCATAAACACGTTATTATATCCTCTGGTTGCCACGCCGTAGCTCCTTCAAAAGGCTACGCCGTAGCTTGTGCAAAATTAGGTTATAAATTTTAATTATAAAAGATTGCTACGGCGTAGTTCGTTTAATGGCTACGCCGTAGTTAGTTCAAAATTGCAGTGTCAATTTAATATTGCTACGACGTAGTTCAGCTAGCTGCTACGCCGTAGTTAGGACAAATTGTAAATTTGCGTACCTGGATTTCGTAACGAGGTCAAAACTCGTATGTAGATCGTCAATGCATGTTTTGTCTTGACCTTTTAATGTAGAAATTGAAACATACCTTAACTTGCCTAAATAAACTGCTCCCCATTAGCAGCGCCAAAAACTTGATGCGTTATATTCATAGTGTTTTACATTTATAAACTTGGAATTATAAGGATTAACACATACTAACGGGCAGTGTACCCGGTCATGTGTAGTATGCCTTTATGTAAATCCGAGTGTCGTCCAAAGGGCTGTTGTTCTGGCAACCTAAGGTAAGTACTAAAAAGGGGTATTAGTGAATAGGGTAAATAGTAACCAAGACATAAAATAAACAAAAGAGAAAATAAAGATACTCAGGATCAAGATAGGTTATTAAGATATTAAGGTGAAGCCTTATTCATATATTAGTGTTCTATGCAGTGGGTGTAAGTCGACAAGAGTCAGTTGGTCCTATCATCAGCCATATCTTGCATCTTATCCTATCCTCGACTATTGCAAAGCCGAGAGTTCATCGGTCAAGTTACAAGATTCATTAAGTTCCATGTTTAATAGACTTGTTCTAGTGGAACCCGGCATGGTCAGATCTTAGATTCCCTCTAGCTACTTAAATACATCCTGTTGGTAGGTGGTCCTAGGGTTAATTTGCACGTAAGGAAAGGTAGTACTATGGCAGATTCTTACCAATCCCCACAACCTACCAGTCTAGGGTCCTAGGGTTAATTCACCTAGACAGAATAGATTCAACCAAGCTTACATATTACCGAAACGAAAGAATAACGAACAAGCTAAGATAACGTCTACAAAGATAAATATGAATAATAACTAAAACCAAATCTTAATAAAGAGAATTCATGAAATGCGAAAAATAGAATTAGAACATGTGTTAGACTAGGTGGTTCCTAGTCTAATTGTACACCATCTATTTAGCCTTCGTTGTCTTGATTCTTCTTGTTAGGAATACGATTTTCGTATAAGAAAGATTCGGTCACCACAGATATGATTAAGCATTGTTTAGCTCGTAGTAGTTACATTAGTTAGTAATACGTAGTTTAGAATTAGATTAGTTCGCGGAAGAAGGACGGGTCTTTACCCACTGTATACCTGATCCGCAGCCCAAGTGGCACGCCCAAGTGGCAAAACCCATGTATATAAACCCCTCTCCATCCTTGGAGAGGGTAAGCCTTCTCTCATAATCTTATTTTCTTTTTTTTTGGTTTTCTCTCAAGGCTTCATCTCTTTCTCTCTCTAACTTTCTCTCTCTAGAATTTCTTTCTTACCTTCAACGAGCCAACCACAAGTATATTTGTGTTTGTGATGTTAACTAGTATCCTACAATTGGTATCAAGAGCCATGGTTACATCCTAGGGATCACAGAACTTGTGGTGTATGGTTTGTTTTGGGTTTCTACTAGTTTAGGATGGTTTTGACTCATTTTGGTGCTCGTTTGTGGTGTTTCTTGTGATCTTTCTTGTACTTCTAGGATTAGAAAGGTTAGATTCATCTAGTTTATCAGTTATTTGGACCAATTCTAGCGTTTGTGAGGTGTACGAATGGGTTTGGAACTCTTTCTTGCCAGTGGTTAGCTCTACGTTAAAGTATTCTTCACAGCGGTTAGTTTGGGTGGTTAGCGGTTAGTGGTAGCGGTTAAGTACAAGTAGTGGAGCAAACATTACGCTGTACTTTGTACTGTGTTAGCGGTTTATTCATAGCGGTTAACTACTAAGCGGTTAAGTCAGCAGTGGTTACTTCACTAGCAGTTACTCTGTCCAGCGGTTACTACTCCAGCGGTTACTGTATCAGAGGTTACTGTGTTCGCGGTTACCTCCAACAGCGGTTAATTCTCAGCGGTTAACCATTGTAGCGGTTAAGTGTTAGTGGTTTAGTATAGGAGGTTATTTTGGTCACTACTGATTACTATTTCGATGAGTAATCTTAATATGACAAACTCGTCAGAGAATGCTATTCCTGAGATCCTCAAACTGTATGATATGGTCGATGAACACAAGAAACCCAACTCATTACAAATGACAAATGATCCTGATCTATATGACAAGGATCCGGTAAGCTCAAACGTTCATGAGATAAAGATCAGTCAACCACCAGTGTCATACAACAATGCCAAGGACTGCTTCATAGAATGCTTTCTACAACTTCACTCACACCTCTCGGTGCTTTTAAAGGGAACTGGACTCATAGTGGGATACGAACGTGCATTTGCCACACTCTTTGGCCATGACGTTCAGACCTTCACAGACACAATGACTCTTAACTTAGATCAATTGCAACAATAGCTTGAACAAGGAATTTCTTCCAAAACTAGATCCATGGCCGCTCTTGATGTACTCTACAAACAACTTCAAGTATTCCTTGATTCAAAATTCACTCTGGAATATGACCATTACAGTGAGATGACCAAAAAATGCTTTGCTGATCACACGGGAATTAAGGTTGACACGTTCAGATATACACTCATCCAACTCATGGGTGATGTTAAGGCATTCATTGAGGAAAGAACACAACACAGATGTTTAGATGACCACAAAGTGAAGGGATCTCAGGTACAATCATGTGAGGGAATTGATGATTCGGATGATGCATTGGATGATGGGTTAAGTGTCACGATGAATGAAAAATCAGCAAGTGCTATGATTGACAATACAACCTGGTCAGCAACTCCTGTCACCCACGGCAAAAATGCTGAATCTAGAACGGTCAATCACAAAAGGTCAAATATGGAGGTACCCTTAATTGTTCAACATTATGTACTCTCTAATGAACGAGAGCATACTGATCAATTCAAACTCACTTATGACTCGAATTCGCTGGAAAAGACGGATAGCAATACCATGTCTAATTCAACTAATATGAGTCATAAAGGAGGAGAGTGTGATCAGGATGCTGATAGTGATAAAGTGGTAAGTTCTGTATTGACAGCTGATGCTTTTAACGAGCTCTCAAAAAGATTTTTGCAACTTGAAAAACACTGCATTTCTCTTGAAATCGCAATGCAACAAAAGGAAGAAAGTATTCAAAATAATCAACCGTGCAAAAATTCAGAACTTCCTGATTTATGTGAATATTTATGTGAATACTTTGTGATTAACGATTTGAAAGCTCAGCTTGAAAATAAGAACTTGACAATCAAACACTTGAAAAACCATATTACTATTTTAAGTGATATGTGTAATGATTTTAAAGCTAAACTTGTCAGCAGTGAGTTAGCAACCAGAAATTTTGAGTTCAGAATGGCTGAATTACTTGTGGACAATGAGTCTCTGAAATTTAAATGTAATAACCTGAATGAATCTCTCAAGGAAATGAATACTATGGCTGCAGTACAAACTCACTCTTGGACTAACAAATATGATAATTACTTAGCTCAACTTCAGGAAGTAGGGTTCACTGTCACAACTATTAAACATGAACCTGGAGTATCAGCAGTGAATAATGGAAACACTAAGTATACTAAACCATCAATCTTGGGGAAACCAGTTTGTCAAAATAATAGAATTCTATCTGTTGTTAGACAACCTAGTGCATTTAGGTCTGAAAGAGCAATCTTGTCAAAAACCCGGTTTGCCTCCCAAGTTGATGTGAAACAAGTGTCAACTAAATCAGGTTATACTCATTATAATGCTTCGGCCCCCAGCTCCCCTAAGAACAGGTCTAAAAGGGTGATGAAACCTAGCACAAAAAGTCTTAACTCTCATGACCGGTATAAGTACGGTGATCTAGAAAGGGCCAGAAATAGGGCACAACTACACAAGGATGGAATATTAGGATCACAACCTGTTTGGATGACTCCTACTCTAGGAAAAAACACTGTTAAAACTCAACTGGTTAAGCCTATGATTTTTAGAAAGTCATCTTCTGTGTATAAGATGGTTAATGACTTTAAACCTTGCCTAAAGTGGATTCCTACCGGTAGAATTTTTAAGCACATTGGACTGAAGTGGATTCCATCCAGTAAGGAGTCTACTGATATCTATCTCATGGTCAGCCGGAAAAACCCTAAGGGTGTGGATTCTATTGTGTCTAACACATATACACGCAATCAAGTTTGTGATAATGCAGGTTGTTCTTTCTCAAGTGTAAGAGTTTCTTCATTCCTACACAAGAAGGCACAAAACCTGGAGGCCAACGACACACAAATCTCCAATGATAGGAGATTTCATATCTCACCCTTGATGCATAACTTTCTATGACTTCTGAGTATCTCAACTCAGGACTCGGACTTTCTCTGATGTCACGAGATTTACTAACTGTGCACATTTTTCATATATATATATATATATATATATATATAGTTTACATATATATAAGTAGTATATGAATATATATAGGGTTATAGTAGTAATTAATATATAGTGTATAGGTAGTTAGTATAGTCATATGATGTATTGGTATCTATACTTATAATGATATATATATATGAGGTATATATACTAGGTATTAGTTATATATAGTATACGTGACTATAGTAATATTATATATATTATTAGTATATATTTCAATCAACGTACTCTGATTTCTTTCTAATCAGATCATTGATTGAGGGGGAGAGGAAATTGTGGTTATTGCATTGACGGTTGCCTATTATGTTTGCTTTTATCCGTCTTGCTTGTTGTGTTATCTGTTTATCTGTTTGGCTGTGTATTCTAGAGGATCAAGTTTGACAAATTTTTAAACTACATAGCGGTTTGCCCAAATAGAAGGACCAAGTTTGACAAGTTTCAAAACTTCATACCTATATCTAGTCAGCGGTTAGATCAAAACGGTTTACTTTCTCTCTCTCTAAAATTTCAAAACAACCTTCCTTCTCTCTCAAGAAACCGCTGAACTTTTATCATCTTTTTCCGTCACCCTCGTTGAATTCGTACCCTTTTAGGTGTGTTTCTAGTGTGGTTTTCGTAATATACTTTCTTGCATTATCTATATCTAGTATATACGTGTTGTCTCCGTACGATTTTAGATGCGTAGGTTGCGTTGATAGTTCATAGAATTAGGAGTTGGTCGTTTGATGCTGTAGGACTGCTGTGTATTGTTTATATTGTTAGTATGAATGAGTGTTGCTAGTAGTTTATGTTCCTCCCATTATTGGTTCTCCTCGTTGTGCTATCTGGGTCGTTTCATGTTCTGTGTTCTTGGTAGAGGTTACGTTGGTTCTTGGTAGCGGTTAGTGTATGAGTTTAGATTAGCAGCGGTTAAATTAGCAGCGGTTAGATTAGCAGCGGTTAGATTAGCAGCGGTTGGATCAGCAGCGGTTGGTTCAGCAGCGGTTGGTTTAACATCAGTTGGTTTAACAGCGGTTGGTTTAACAGCGGTTGGTTTAACAGCGGTTAGCTTAACAGCGGTTAGCTTAACAGTGGTTAGTTTAACAGCGGTTAGTTTAATTGTAGTTAGTCTATCTGCGGTGAGTTTTGTGCATTTGCTTTATACTCTTCTAGTTGGGTGCGTGTCCTTGACTACGTGTCTATTTATGCATGTTTTTAACCCTAACAACCCTCTTGGCTCTTTTTGTATGAATTTTGGTATGTGCAGAACATAATGACTGACTCCCACACTCAAGTATCCTCAGCCACACAATCTACAGTACCTTCTCGCACAGATGACGAGATCCTGCTTCACCAAGAATGGGTTCCGATTGGGAAAAGCAACTGCTATCTCAAACCTATCAAGCCTACGGATAATCCCATCCTCAAAATTGCCATGGATATTCTGAAACAAACAACATTTTTCCCAGCATTCACCGCATCCTCAACCATTCCTTCTATCTACTTGCAACAATTCTGGAACACCATTTGGTATGATGGTGCAACAGGGGCTTATCATTTCCTCCCTACAACGCACACTTCGCTTTCCTACCAGAGCTGGCTCACCACTCCATCAGTCTGAAGATGAATAATCAGTGGGCTTCCTAAAATACGCCAGGGGCACCTCCAACATAATTTTCGGTATGGCTATTCCCGAGCAACTGCTCACAAAACAAATCTTGGAAGCTCCATACTACAACCAGTATGTGGAAATGATGCAAGCAAGTCAAATCACATCTGTCAGCGAAGAAACAACTCATGCTCAGTCTGACAAACCTAAGTCTAAGAAGCGTAAGAACCAATCTGAGCCTTCAAAACCAGTCAGTAAGAGCAAAGAAAAGGGCTCTAAGAAAACTAGAACAAAGGATACGCTTCTAAGGGATGTCACTCCCGAACCTGAGGACACTCTAAATCTTGAAGAAATGATGACTCAAAGAGCAGTGGAAGAGAGTCTGGCCAGTGCAGGGAAGCCACCCAGCCATCCAGTTGGGGGTATAAGCTTCAAGGAACCTGAAGCTGTAAGACTGACACAAGCAACGTATNCTTCAAAACCAGTCAGTAAGAGCAAAGAAAAGGGCTCTAAGAAAACTAGAACAAAGGATACGCTTCTAAGGGATGTCACTCCCGAACCTGAGGACACTCTAAATCTTGAAGAAATGATGACTCAAAGAGCAGTGGAAGAGAGTCTGGCCAGTGCAGGGAAGCCACCCAGCCATCCAGTTGGGGGTATAAGCTTCAAGGAACCTGAAGCTGTAAGACTGACACAAGCAACGTATGTTGAAGGAAAAGGCAAGGATGTCATGGTCGAGGAACAGGCTGCACACACATTGCTAAAAATCTCTACACCTGAACACACATTTGCAGCTTCCCAATACATTCTCAAGAGACGGTCTCCCGAACCATATACTGAAAAGACCATCTCTAAATCACTAAGTGTCGAACCTGCAGGAGTATCAAGTGAAACAGACTCTGAAACTCATCAATCACCTAGACTGGTAAGCGATACTGCCCATGCAGAAGAAGAAGTCAATAATATGCCTCATCAAGAGCTGGAAAAGGCAACTGAAACGCCTTTAGAGACGTTTCATTCAGATTTTATGCCTAACGTATATCCTGAGGTACAAGATACCCTCAAGATAAAATCGGATGACCAAAAGATGGCTGAGGAACCTGACACCTCTACGGGTACCCTTGCATCATTCAGAAAATTTGAAACGTACGGTGATTAGTTCTTTGTTGACAAACCTTCTGAATCAGAGGCCGACAAGTCAGGAGAAGAACATGAAGAAGCAATATCCATGGTCGAGGTGCCAGTTCTACAAGACACTTCAACCACTCCTGCCACTTCAATGCCTATAACAACACCTTCGGAAACAATCAAAGCTACAGGTTCCACACCTCCAATCCCCATAGAAGCTACAACAATTTCTACTTCTCCAGCTCCTAAGGTCACCTTGGAAGGTCTAGCAACCCAAATGGATGAATTACTCCAAGCGGCAGCTAACGCAGTAGATGAGAGCCTAACGATCAATGAGAAACTGTCAACTCAGGCTAAAGACATCAAAAGTATTCTACAGCTCAACCTACCTGAAACCCTCAAATATCTCGACAACAGACTAAAGAAATTGGAACAAATCAAGATTGATCGTCTTATCACTGCAGCCATTGAAGATCAGGTTCAGGAAGCTGTTGACTATGCCATGGAAGCCCCTCTTAGATCAAGGTTCAATGATCTCTCTATGTCTGACATGAAGCTGTTACTACAAGAACGAATGTTCCAGAACCAACAATACAAGGGACATGTAGCACACCAGAAGCTGTATGAAGCTCTTGAAAACTCAATCCTTCGAGATAATGCTGAACAACATCATCGTGAGATGGAAAAAGAAAGGAAAAGGAAAAGAAAACAACAAGGGCATCATCAACACACTACCACATTTCCACCACCACCTCCACCTCCTGGGTCATCTGGACCCTCAGGACCTTCAGGACAGCCTAGTAGCTTTGGAACTTTGTCTATGCCACCACCACAACCTTCATCATCGAGCAAGCCATCCTCCAAACACTCTGAGAAATCATCTTCATCCAAGCAAGCTCCTCTCGCATCACATGCAGCATGGACTACTATCGACACTGCAAGAGCAAGTATGCCCTCTCCAGCTCACAAGGATCAAGCAATAAATGAAGAGTCGGTGGTGTCACACGGTGCAGGATACTCAGACAATGAAGAAGATGATGCTTCTACATCCCACATATCTCAAAAGGATGTGTGGTGGGAATCTATTACCAGAGCTGATGATGCTCCATCAGTCAAACTGTCAAAAGAAGAATTACAAGCGTGTATCAGGCCAAAGACTACTCAGCTGCCAACAACTGAGCCGAGCTGGTCAGTGACACCATCAGATCAACCAGTATCTGACAACAACTGGGTCAATGCCATATCCAGCAGCTTCGCTCCTCCAGCTGATAACTCCTTGCTCTCACAAACCGGAGATATGGGATCATTCATTGCATGGTTCTGCAAGGAGCGAGGAATAAGCAAGTTGTCTCAAAAAGATCTAGAAGGACCAGCATACGACATCGTCAAAGTTTTTCATCCTGATGTGACTCATCTCCAGTTTCAAATGGAAGAATGTCACAAGATGTTCAACGATCTAGTTAATGAAGAAGTTATTCAACATGGCTACAGTAAACCACTTCCTTTGGGTGGGACTACAGGCCACATTACTATTCAAGCAGATTTCTTCTTCAACAAAGATCTAGAATATCTTAGGTATGGGAACAAGCAACGTAAATATGCTCTGTCCATCACCAAGATGAAAGCGGCTCGCTATAATGACAGTGGCCAGGAACAGATGGTACCTGATGCTATGTGGATTGATAAAGAGTGTGAGTATGATCTTCCAGCAGCGTTGGGCATATCACATTGGTGGTTCAAGAAGCAGGAATTCTATGTGGAACGGTTCAAAGCCAAAGGTGACAAGAAGTTTGTTCGTTCGCCTCTTCAGATCATCAGTGTCGTGAATGTCAAGATTCATTCCATCTATGGATATGACTACCTGAAGTCCATTGTTCTTAGACGTGCGGATCTGAGGGACTACGAGATCAGTGAAGGTGACTTCAAACATCTCTGGGCCAATGACTTCGAAGATCTGTATCTACTGCACATCCAAGGAAAATTGCATCATCTACCCCCAAATGAGAAGAAGACACTTGTGTTTGCTGTTCTTCACTGGATAAGGGGTCTAGTTATAAGGAAACGTGTTGAGGATCTACAACTTGGCATCGAAAGCTACCAAACACAACTGAACCTCACAAAGCCAAAGTGGGAGATTGGTAGCTTGGAACCAGTAGCAGACTTCACTGTGATTGATTCTCCAAGAGCTGTGGTTTACAGAGACAAGTATAACATTCAAGTGGTTATGCGTAGTGATGAATTGCACAAGTACAGTGACAGGACGTTGGAAATGGTTGATGATGCGCTAGACTTCCATGTGAAAGAATATCAAGTCTACTCTACCAGACCCGGAAGATACACAAGCCAATGGACTGATCATGATTTGAAGATGAACCTTGATTTCCTAAAGGCCATTCGTCACCGCATGAAGATGAGAAGAATTTACCGCAGTCTTGAGTGTTATGTGCGAGGAAGAGTTCGTGAGGGCGACTACATGCTTCTCCAGAGAACCGAATGATACTCCAAGATGGATTCTTATCACCTAGCTCCACTTTAATTGGGTGATGTAATATGACAATATGTTAACGTTTAATAATTTTGGAATATGTAATAATTAAAAGTTTTATATTTTCACTGTGTGTGGATTATCCGAAAAGTTGTACGCTTTAGTGCAGCCTTTCTAGTAAAAGAAGAGAAGTCTTCTTTTCCTAAAATCTCTTTCTTCTAAAAAATTCTTCAAAAGAGATTTTGTGGTGTACAAGGTGGCCATTGGTCTTAAATTTTCTCGTATACGTTACCACTCACATTAATGGCTACTAAACGTTAAAATGGAAAAACGGGTGATTAATTGAGGAGGAGCGTATGTGCTCAAAATTTCTGCACCTTTAAAAACTTTGTGCACCAGCCACAGTGAAAACTCAAAAAGTGTCTCATAATCAGTAAACATTTAAAATCTTGCCACATGTCTCTCCAAAGCTTTTTCGAAAATCATTTAAATCCATTGAGATCAGAAAATCTCAAAAGATTTGAAATTTTATGATCGGGGGAGAGAATGTGATTTAAATATAAAAACTGATTTAAAAAGTGGTGTTTTGGACTCATAAAGATGCTTTTGGACTTAAAAGAACGCTCCCTTATGTGCTAAAATTTTAAAGATGATTTTAATCAAAGCACGTATTAAGGGGGAGCAAGTGATTGAATGTGATGTTTTCTTAGCTCATTCTTTAATGTTGCAATGGTGAAACCCTTTTTCAGAACTTGAGCTTTGAATTCATCATTTGAATGTGATGTTTTTTGAAATTATAAAGATGTTTTGGACTCAAAAGATCGCTCCCTTATGTGCTAAAATTTTAAAAGATTTTGAAGTATGAACAAAGCACATATTACGGGGGAGCAAGTGATTTAAAATGATGAATAAATGATCTCTTTTGCTAGCTCACCCGTATGTGCCAAAGTTTTTCAAAACTGATTCAATCAATGGGCACATATTGAGTGGGAGCAAGTGGCTTAGAGTCTTTCGCGGGTTTTTACAAATTCAAGTAAAAAAAACCGTGAATTGCTTATGACTCAGTATTTGACTCATGAATTGACGAAACATGAAAAGTCGTGAATCGAAAAGACTAGTCCTGGCCGGGTAATAATTTCAAGCTGGTCTAACCAGTGATGTAAACGTGTCTCGAAGAGGACTGGTCAAAGTAGATAGTACCGTTTCGAGAAACTCTTCTTAGATGTATACTTTGACGGGTCTAACTTCCTTTTTTTTTAAGGAATGTTAACAACTTCAAGTTAGTTATTCGGGCTAGTTATCACCTAAAAACTGATAATGGATCCCTTTAACTAAGCAACGTAAACGTGTCCCTCAGGTATATGTCTATTAAGAGCCGATCAATTCAAGTAAGTGCAACTCACCCCGACATGTGCAAATTTCTTTCTTCCTATAAGCACATGTCAAGGGGGAGCATTTGAAAAGTGATAAAACTCTCAAAGTGTTAACAAAATGTGTTTCTTTATCATAAACACTTTGAGAGAATTTTCAATGATTTTGGTTATATGGCAAATGTGGAAAAATACCAAAAGACCGACCACTTTAATTTAATGCATGGAGTTATAAGGATGGTTAGGTTAGGTATATGTTCCCATGATCCACCAGAACCGGAGGGATCTTCCCAGGGACAATCCATTAGATAGATTAGAAGTCCTTAGGATTGATTGAGAAAAAAAAAGTGAGAAAGGGAAAAGTGCCGACTAAGACTGAGCTAGAACTGGAACAAACCCAACAAGGTTCTAGTAAATGAAGTCTCGGTAAGCACTGGAGGGGTTGAAGAATTAAAAAGAAATGAAATGAGAAAGGGTGAAAAGAAATAGCCCTCCAATTATTCAACCTTAGGGCAGACACCGGGTTCAACTCATATGCTACTGATTGTTGCTAAGGTAACATCGGTATTGAAGATAAAGACGTCATGGACCCAGTGACGCACTGCACTAAACCTTCCAGCCACTCAAGTTCTCTTAAAAGAGCTTGTTTCATTCTCACGGGGAACCGGTGTAAACTATCGACTAGTCTCTTAGAGCTAGTTGATATTGAAACAGGAGACCCCTCCCTAGTCTCCGCATAGGATAACCAATGTGCACTTATCGAGTCTAGAGCCAAGAGATGCATCAAAAGATCTCATAGGTATACTTGATACTTATACACTGGTGGTTCAAAATTAAGGACACCAGGTGTAATATTTCGAGTCCTACGCAGATCTTAGCAATCTACCAAGAACACTTATGAGGGAACACACATAAGTATTTCCCAATGATTGAGTGGAAACTCCTGCCAGGGTTAACATCAAGCAGCCCTGACAGCTGGTGATATGTGCTATTTTACACATACTTTTGACCTTAGTTTAAGTGTGTATAAGACCAAAAACTAACGTTAAACGCCAAAGATATCGTGTTTTTGTGTTTGTGATCGTGCAGGGACGGATATTGCATAAATAGCACAAAAGTCAACCAAATAGCCTAAAACGAGCACGAGATGTGGAAAAGTGTCAAGAAGCCGAGTCAACGATGATATCTACTTAAGAATAGCCCGTGATGACGAGTTTATTTCTTAAAAAGCTCAAGAAGATGAACGATACGCTTAATCAAACCAGAAAGATATTCATGAGAAGAAACTTTCCAAAATTGAGCAAGTGAACGTTTTTACATCTTTGAAGACTTGAAATAAACGTCAACACAATGCCTCGAAGTTACATGAGTTTACATTTAGTAGTTTAAACGTTTATTGGTATTGTAATAGAAGTTTGATGATGATTTCATAACTTCTAAAAGTCTAAGGGGCAAAGCGTACACGTGAGCAAACTTGCAAACCCCCTAGCTTGATAAATATCTTGGATGGCTTCATTTGTAAGCATTAGATAGGATTAGGAGTAGGTGTAAGGTAGGTGTAGCTTAGCTTATTTTCATGTCTTAGTGTAATTTTTATTAATGAAAACTTATTTCATGTCTTATCTTTAGCTTATTTTGAGTTCTTTACAAGCTTTCTTTTACAAGTCTTTTAATCTTTTAGCTTATTTACATGTCTTAAATCTTTTCTACAAGCTTTTATTTTCTTCTACCACCTTTGCATGGTTTTGGTTTCAAGTGAAAGAATACACAAATAAGCTAGGGCTTGCAAAACAAGTTGTGGTTTATTTGCTTATTTTTGAGCTTATTTTAGAGTCTTACAAGTTTTTATTAAAGTTTTATAAGTTTCATTTAATTTTTATAAAGTTTTTTATATTACGTATAAGTTTTATTTTCTTAAACCCTAATATAGCGAGTATGTAGTCTAAAACTAGATAGCGAGTTAAGTTTTCAAAAGAGATAGCGAGTTTGTGTTTTAGAATAGAATAGCGAGTATGGGACTAAGAAGCCTAGCGAGTTTGGGATCACAAAACCCTAGCGAGTATGGTTTTATAGTGTAGCGAGTNAGCGAGTATGCTCTTTAATGACCAGCGAGTATGATCTTTTTTATAAGGCCTAGCGAGTAAGGGACATAAGCCCTAGCGAGTTTGGTATTTTTAGAAAGTTAGCGAGTAAGGACTTAATTTCTTTAGCGAGTATGTAGTTTCAGTCTAGCGAGTTTGGGTTACTTTGATTAGCGAGTAACAATCTGTCCTAGCGAGTATGGATGAGAGACTCTAGCGAGTATGGGGAATTCCAAATCTTAGCGAGTTTGACTCACTTTATGCTTAGCGAGTATGGATTTTAGTACGTAGCGAGTATTAATAATTATTTGGTCTTAGCGAGTTTAGTGTCAAGTTTTTATATAGCGAGTATTGTCTTTTTTTTATTGTGTCAAGTTTATTATTAGTCTTAGTTTATTTTGAGTCGTGTCTTATTTTCTTCTTCTCTTTTCTTATTTCTTTTACAAGCCGAGTTAGGCTTTTATTTTCCCTCATCGTTCATCGAGTGAGGTTTCATTTTTATTAAATCTAAATGTTATGCTGCCGAAATTTTCTTAAAATCTTTTTAGAGTCTTTTACTTATTTAAGTCTTGTGTCTTTTAGTTTTTCGTCTTAAACTTTTATTACTTTTAATGTTTTACAAGCCTTTTAATTACTTTATCGCTTTAAGATTTTAATATGAGTCTCGAGTAGTTTTAAACCGTGTTTGCTTAGTGATTCGAGTTTGTGAGTTTAGTGAGAGTGTTAAACGTTTGTGATAAGTAATCGAAAGATTACTTAGCCTCGTGACTTAATTATTCGAAGACGAAATCTTTGAACGGTTAATTCACTCGTCTTGAGTTAATATCTTTTCAAAAGATTAATCAACAACTAATCTCGAGAAAGGAAAATAACTCGTTGCAAACTTTTATCCCAAGCTTAACGAACTTACTCGAGTCGCTTTGCAAACACATTGTCTTTTAAATTCTTTTACCGTTTTCATTACTTATCGCTTTCATTTACCGCTTTCTTTTCTTATCGCACTTTTATTACATGCAACTTTACTTGCTTTCTTATTTAATGTCGTTTTACCGCTTTCCTTTACTTTAATTTGTCGTTGTAGTATAGACAAAACCAAAACCTTCTTTTAAACCTTATTCTTCACACATATCTCACGGTCTTGAGTGACGAGATCCATATTCAACCCTCGTTGGGACAACGATCCTAGTGGTTTACAAGCTTGCTTGCTAGACTTTAACGATCAATTTTTATTTTGATGTGTGCTATTTTACATATACTTTTGACCTTAGTTTAAGTGTTATAAAGACCAAAAACTAACGTGAAACGCCAAAGATATCTTGTTTTTGTGTTTGTGACTGTGCAGGAAAGGATATTGCATAAATGACATCAAAATCAACCTAAAAGCCTAAAACGAGCACGAGATGTGAAAGAGAGTCAAAGAGCCGAAACCGAAATTTTCTTAAAATCTTTTTAGAGTCTTTTACTTATTTAAGTCTTGTGTCTTTTAGTTTTTCGTCTTAAACTTTTATTACTTTTAATATTTTACAAGCCTTTTAATTACTTTATCGCTTTAAGTTTTTAATATGAGTCTCGAGTAGTTTTAAACCGTGTTTGCTTAGTGATTCGAGTTTGTGAGTTTAGTGAGAGTGTTAAACGTTTGTGATAAGTAATCGAAAGATTACTTAGCCGTGTGACTTAATTATTCGAAGACGAAACCTTTGAACGGTTAATTCACTCGTCTTGAGTTAATATCTCTTTAAAAGATTAATTAACAACTAATCTCGAGAAAGGAAAATAACTCGTTGCAAACTTTTATCCCAAGCGTAACGAACTTACTCGAGTCGCTTTGCAAACACATTGTCTTTTAAATTCTTTTACCGTTTTCATTACTTATCGCTTTCATTTACCGCTTTCATTTCTTATCGCACTTTTATTACATGCAACTTTACTTGCTTTCTTATTTAATGTCGTTTTACCGCTTTCCTTTACTTTAATTTGTCGTTGTAGTATAAACAAAACAAAACCTTCTTTTAAACCTTATTCATCACACATATCTCACGGTCTTGAGTGACGAGATCCATATTCAACCCTCGTTGGGATAACGATACCCGTGGTAAAAGCTTCATCGCTCATTCTGCCTCGATCAATTTTTGGCGCCGCTGCCGGGGAGCGATTGATAAGATTGAGTTATTCGATCGTTTGAGTAATGTGTTTTGGAGACCCTTCTTTCGAGAAGTTTAAGCTTTTGTAAATATTTTCAAAATATAAAAACACAAAAAGATTTTCTCTTCAAATTTGTTTTCACTTTTAATTTCACTTTTCTAAAATCAAAATTCCAAAAAGATTTTCCATTTCAAATTGGTTTTCATTTTTAACTTTTCATTTTTCAAAACATAAAAACCAAAAACAATCTTCTTTCCCCTAATTGTTTAATTCTCATGAATTCATTGATACTTTGTGTTAGTTGTGGTGCACCACTCTATGGTGCACCGTGTCGATACTGTACGTGTGAAAGGTGTGGAAACGATATTCAAAACGGAAGTTGTTTGTGTTGTGGTTCAAGTAATTCATTCGTGTATGATCGAAACCCTAATTCATTCGACTATCTTTCAGATTCTTCCAACTACCCACCTCAGCCCGACTTATCTTGGTTTTGTAATGGATGTGGAGATCATTTGGATCCGACTTCAAACTATTGTCAACGGTGTACTTGCATGAGGTGTGGTAGAAGTCTCAATAATGGATTCTGTTCGTTTTGTGCTTTTGAAGATGAAAATTCATATTCTCAAAATTTCAATTCAAACTCTTCCAATTATCATCAAAACGATTCTTACTTCCCTCATCAAAACACTTATGAGCAAGAACCGTATTTTAATCATGAGTCATTTCAACATCCACCAAATCTGTCACAACAATCTTACGGGTGTGAGTATTGTGGAGGTCCGCATTTTAGCACCGATTGTCAAACGAGGAACCCGTTTCCTTGTAACAATTATAATTATCCTCACCAAGATCAACCTCTACAAGATCAAACGATTCAAAATCAACCTTATCAGTGGGATCCTGAACTTTACCAGAAACTTCAAGAGATATTGAGTGAAACGGATAGATTGTTGAAGAAACTTACCAAAGAAGACTCTCATCAGAAAACGTGTGAAGAACTTCTAGCCGAAGAACAAGCATCTAGAGAAAGCTCTCAATATCGTGAATCTTTCATTTACAATGCAGATGATGATGAGGGGTCCACTCAAATTTGGTTATCTTATCTCAACATAACCGTCAAGGATGATGGCAGCAAAAGCATGGAAGAATTACTTGCTGAAATAAGAGCGGCTAAACTTCGAAAGGCTTGTATTTATGACGATGATTCCGATGACGATGAGGAGAGAATAGTACCGTTCAACGTTTTTCCTCAAATTGCACCTATCTGTCTTCCCGTAAGACCCGAGGATTCTCTAACAATGGGGGACGAGCCTCTCGACACTACTCCGGCAAAGGAATCGGACGAATTCAATAAGTCTAGTGTTGAGAACCTTGTCCCAATCCAAAGTGAGTCCGGGGAAACTTCTAACGGTGATGGTGAGATTTTTGAAAATGATCGTCTTGATAATCTCGTTGATACGAATGATAAGCCGTTTGATGATACTAACTTTGATTCGGAGGGAGATATTCGTTTTCTTGAAAATTTATTACTTGAAGAACCTTTACCTCTTCTCCCTCCGAAGAACGATGAAGTTATTNGAGATCATTTGGATCCGACTTCAAACTGTTGTCAACGGTGTACTTGTATGAGGTGTGGTAGAAGTCTTAATAATGGATTCTGTTCGTTTTGTGCTTTTGAAGATGAAAATTCATATTCTCAAAATTTCAATTCAAACTTTTCCAATTATCCTCAAAACGATTCTTACTTCCCTCCTCAAAACACTTATGAGCAAGAACCGTGTTTCAATCATGATTCATTTCAACATCCACCAAATCTGTCACAACAATCTTACGGGTGTGAGTATTATGGAGGTTCGCACTTTAGCACTGTTTGTCAAACGAGGAACCCGTTTCCTTGTAACAATTATAATTATCCTCACCAAGATCTACCTCTACAAGATCAAACGATTCAAAATCAACCTTATCAGTGGGATCCTGAACTTTACCAGAAACTTCAAGAGATATTGAGTGAAACGGATAGATTGTTGAAGAAACTTACCAAAGAAGACTCTCATCAGAAAACGTGTGAAGAACTTCTCGCCAAAGAACAAGCATCTAGAGAAAGCTCTCAATATCGTGAATCTTTCATTTACAATGGAGATGATGATGAGGCGTCCACTCAAATTTGGTTATCTTATCTCAACATAACCGTCAAGGATGATGGCAGCAAAAGCATGGAAGAATTACTTGCTGAAATCAGAGCGGCTAAACTTTGAAAGGCTTTTATTTATGACGATGATTCCGATGACGACGAGGAGAGAATAGTACCGTTCAACGTTTTTCCTCAAATTGCACCTATTTGTCCTCCCGTAAGACCCGAGGATTCTCTGACAATGGGGGACGAGCCTCTTAACACTATTCCGGCAACGGAATCGGACGAAATCAACAAGTCTAGTGTGGAGAACCTTGTCCCAATCCAAAGTGAATCCGGGGAAACTTCTAACGGTGATGGTAAAACCTTTGAAAATGATCGTCTTGATAATCTCGTTGATACTAATGATAAGCCGTTTGATGATACTAACTTTGATCCGGAGGGAGATATTCGTTTTCTTGAAAGTTTATTACTTGAAGAACCATTACTTCCTCTCCCTCCGAAGAACGATGAAGTTACTAATGAGTCCGTTGATAATCATGATGAGATATGTTCCGAGTCTGACGACGGTTATACTTCCTTGTCTTGTGGAGAAATCGAGTACGTTGAAGGAGAAATTTCCCCGTGTGGCAATCCCACCTCAATTTCTGAACCTCATATTCCCGACTTCTCTCCAGAAGAGATCGATGTTCTTTCAGATATTGATGAAACTTCGAATGAATCAGATAACCCAGTTCTTGAAACTTTCAAAACAACTTTCACCAATCCTCTCTTTGATTTTGAACCAGATTTTACTATGATTTCAAATAATCCGCTCTTCGATATTCAGATTAAGGATAGTGACGCGTCTGTTACGGAACCCGAGGTTACAAATGTTCATCATATGGTTGATTCTCTTCACGATGAGTTTTTAACTCCAGTCGACCTGACTCCATCAAGAATTGAAGAAGTTTTTGAGCCTACAAAGTTGTCGTCTCCGAATGATTCTTCATCTTTTACCGTGGGTGATGCTTCATTATCGTTCCTTTCTGAAGATAAAATTTTTAAACCCGGTTTATCACCTTTTAAAGACTCTCATGGGCTCCAGCCCGACATCCTTGCTTCGTACGTTACTATTGAAGAATTTGTTGATGAAAATCTGAAGAAGGATGATTATAAGACCAAGGAGAAAGTTGTGCTTAACCCGGAGGATCTCTTTGAATTTGACCTCGCAATCGTTGTTATGATTTTTCTTCCTTATCTTACCTATGCTGTTGTTTCACCCATCCGTCATTCCCCCGGGAGTGAGGATGTTGTTTTTGATCCCGGTATTCTACACTTCATGCCAGTTGTTGGTTTCATTTGCTCCCCCAAGGACGAGTAAATTCGGGGCGAGTCTAAGCTACACGACTCGTTACTAAACAAGCGCTTCGTGGGAGGCACCCCATGCTTATCCTTTTTATTTCATGATCTAATAAGTAACGAGAGGAGGGCGACCTCTTCCAATCTTGTGTTTGCTTGGTTGTTTGTGTTTGTGCAGGATTTCCCTAATTCATGATGACTCTCGTGCTCGTGGATCATCTCATCTCCACTCGAGTCCCATGT
>LBNU01038921.1:314252-333064 GCA_014162995.1 Artemisia annua
CTTTATCGCTTTATGTTTTTAATATGAGTCTCGAGTAGTTTTAAACCGTGTTTGCTTAGTGATTCGAGTTTGTGAGTTTAGTGAGAGTGTTAAACGTTTGTGATAAGTAATCGAAAGATTACTTAGCCGTGTGACTTAATTATTCGAAGACGAAACTTTTGAACGGTTAATTCACTCGTCTTGAGTTAATATCTCTTCAAAAGATTAATTAACAACTAATCTCGAGAAAGGAAAATAACTCGTTGCAAACTTTTATCCCAAGCATAACGAACTTACTCGAGTCTCTTTGCAAACACATTGTCTTTTAAATTCTTTTACCGTTTTCATTACTTATCGCTTTCATTTACCGCTTTCATTTCTTATCGCACTTTTATTACATGCAACTTTACTTGCTTTGTTATTTAATGTCGTTTTACCACTTTCCTTTACTTTAATTTGTCGTTGTAGTATAAACAAAACAAAACCTTCTTTTAAACCTTATTCATCACACATATCTCACGGTCTTGAGTGACGAGATCCATATTCAACCCTCGTTGGGATAACGATACCCGTGGTAAAAGCTTCATCGCTCATTCTGCCTCGATCAGCAGGTCACTTCGGTAATCTCTTGTGGATTACGCTTAGTGTGTTCGGTGGTGTTCCAAAAGGTCTACAGTCGTGGGGTGATCTCCAGCGACTCACCTAATCGTTGGTGTACTTCGGTATGTCAGTGAAAGCCCTTTCGGGGGCATCCGATTAGGAACGGCCTTGGTAAGGATTAGAAAAAGTCTTCACACTATGCTGTTGACAATCTCGAAGTCCAAAATTGTAAGTGTCGGTATGTTTATTACTAACCATGTTTTATGCGGCTCAACATACCTTACCTACTGTGATCACCACCATCACTCAAAGTTCTACATGCTCATACCAACATCTACAAGGAGTCGTCAGAGCTTTTCAACCATGAAGATCTACTCAACAAAGATGTATGAGCATGTTGGAAAGGCGTATTCTCTCCAAAGACAAAGAAGTTGACGATTGAGGCCAATTGCTGAAAAGATGCAGATTCATCATCACATGCTTACACTTCAACATCATAACTCAATATATCATGATCAAAGAATGGGCTTAGACTATGCTTCCTCAACTCTGATGCAGAAGATCATGATCCAGAAAAGTGTAAGCATGCCATCACAAAGATAATCACTACATCACAAAGAGACACATACACTCAAAGATGACGTGAAGCTAATTATATGGATGAAGAGCAAAGAACAAAAGTCAAAAGATCATCATATACATCAAGGAAGTCATCTTGAGTCGATCATCAATGAAGAATCAACAACTACGAGCTACAAAAGAATCTACAAAGATCTTAATGCAAGAATTCATGAATACAGAACTAAAGGGTGACCTCTCTTAGGGGGAGATTGTTAGGAATACGATTTTTGTATAAGAAATATTCGGTCACCACAGATATGATTAAGCATTGTTTTGCTCGTAGTAGTTACATTAGTTAGTTATACGTAGTTTAGAATTAGATTAGTTCGCGGAAGAAGGATGGGTCTTTACCCACTGTATACCTGATCCGCAGCCCAAGTGGCACGCCCTAGTGGCAAAACCCATGTATATAAACCCCTCTCCATCCTTGGAGAGGGTAAGCCTTCTCTCATAATCTCATTTTCTTTTTTTTTTGGTTTTCTCTCAAGGCTTCATCTCTTTCTCTCTTTAACTTTCTCTCTCTAGAATTTCTTTCTTTCTTTCTTACCTTGAATGAGCCAACCACAAGTATATTTGTGTTTGTGATGTTAACTAGTATCCTACACTTCTTCTGGGTCGTTCTCCCCAAACCCTAGTGCAGGTTTGGGGGAGAGGAACTTGACAAATTGTGGACAAATTTCCTTTGGTATTTATAGGGCTCGTCTTCGCTACGGCGTAGTCGTATGGTAAGACTACGCCGTAATCTTTGCAATAATCACTATGCCATAACTCCATCACTTGTTACGGGCGTAGCCTTCATAAAATCCTACTTAAACCGTAGTTCAATTACTAACTAAGGGCGTAACCTTCATAAAATCTTTCTTACGCCGTAGTCCTATTACTAACTACGGCGTATCCTTTAGTAATCTCTGTTATGCCGTAGCTTATTGGCTTGCTATGGCGTAGTCTTCACTTTATGGGGTAAATCTTCTAACGGTGTAGTATCATCACTTAACTAGACCGCCGTGTTTGTGTCTTCAATGTAACTTTAAGCGTAATTCCCACTCTTTAGCAAATAAATCATCAATAACATACTTTTACTCATCTTTACCCTTAAACCAAAATAGGAAGAATTAAGAGTAGATTTTCTTCATATAAATAGAAAAGATGGGCTATTTCATAGGGAAATTAACGCTTAAATCATGGGTAAATTTAATGTTATCAAATATCCCCTACTTAAACTCTACTTGTCCTCAAGTAGACCGTATTAATAATTAAAAGAGTGTCCTCCTCATCACTAAGAAGACACAAATTCGAATTAGTAAAACTGCTAGAATAAAGTTAAGCCGAACACCTCACGAAAAGAAGGGAAGAAATTCACTCATACGCTCCCTATTCTATGTGTTAAATTTCAGGGTGCTCTCATAAATGCTCAGTCATAGCAGGTATTCTATAATAAGCTTGGCATTTACACAAAACTCCACCACTAAAGCTAAGGTTGAAACAGTTTTTGAAAATAACATTGATACATGACCGGCAAGGGTGACAAAGGCAAGGGTGACAAAGGCAATGATACGTGACCGGAACGCCGGGCAAGAAACCACTGACTGCTCGAATCCCTCACCTAAGAATACTTCACATCTAAAAAGGGTATGTTGATTTTGTTGAATATAGTAAGGGTGAAGAGGAAAAGTAATCTTGTCTTTCAACCGAGTAGTCACCGATTTCCCTTTTGCCAGAAAATGCCGAAGTATTGTCTTCTTATTAGTGACAAGTGATATAGTTCTTCTTCCAACAATTCTTCCGGTAAAGAGAGCCATGTCTTTCATGATAAGCTATCTTATTGGTGCTTATGATTTGCACGCTTTAATTTTCTACTTTCTATATACTGAAATTCACATTTTTTTAAAACGATATAATGATAGACTGATAACATTATCCCCCCACTTGAGATTAACTTAGGTGGAGATCATTAGGGGGTCTTCTATCATAACTTTTCTTCCTTGATTCTTGAACTTAGGCATTTCATGACATTAAGGGAACGGAGATTTCTCAACCAAAAACATAAGATTACAAAATTGGTTAGAGTGTAAAGGTGTAATGGGAAAGTACGGTAAGGAATGAAGGAAATGTAATAAGGTGTATCTAAGGGTATTTTGCACTAAAAGTGAGTGCAAACAAGGGTAATAGATCGAAAGGTCGATGTGACTAATCGAAGGGCTTAAGTATATATGGTTATGGTAGAAAATCTTAACAACATTGTTTACTCAGAAAGTTTCTTCCAAACGTATTATAAAAACACATTAATCGTTTATGGTCTCGAAATGATGTAAAAGCCAAGTTCTAAAGTCTACGCTACTACCAGCACACTCAATATTTGGTGGATTTGGGGTAAAATGGGTGAAACTGAATAGGTTAAACCTCACCATGTTATCAAGGGTTATAGTGTGCTCGGGGTTAATTCTATTCTAGCTTTGTAAAGTTATATGTCAAAATTTTCAAAATGGCATAATTTGCACTTTGCGTTTTTTAAAGATAGAAAAATGAGGACAAGTATTAATTTAAGTGATAATTTCGTATTCTATTTCCTATCCCCCCATTTAGTTTATGCAAAGGCCCTTTTGAACAAAATAAAAATAGAAAAATATAATAGAAATGAAATAGAAAAACTCCCCTCACATGCTCGCGCTCTCAGAAGTTCTCTAGATAATTACTCACAATTTTGGCACTAGCTACGGCGTAGGTATGGACCTTGCTACGCCGTAGCTCCAAAATTTGGACAGAATGTCCATTTGTTTCTCCAAGATTGCTACGGCGTAGGTCAAAGACCTGCTACGCTGTAGCTATGGTCTGCAACTGGATATCCAAGCATAGAACCTGCATTTAACCATTCCTAATACAACAACCAAATTATTAGTAGCAAGTTATCTCCTATTTATCAGTTATTACAGACCCAGATTGTAAATTGTTTTAGAAAAAGATGAGAGAATTGTTCAACAATTGGAGAGTTCACTCCTGATTGTGTTCCATGGGCGTAAAGGCTGGTGCTGCAGAGATATAGGGATCAGCTGGAGCAGTGGATGAGCTACCAGGATGCATGAAGCTAACCCCATGCTGGGAACCCATTCCGGGCATGTCAGGCTGGTAGACATACTCGGGCCCGTTCCAGCGTGGGTGACTCAAATGCATATGTTGGAGCATCTGGCTTGTACGATCGGCACTCCACTGAAAGTAGTCATTCTGTTGTACCTGCATAGACCGAAGATCAGTACATAAACTATCAAACTGTTCACTCATCCCTGCGATTACTACCTTCATCTCGTCCATGTCTTTGCAAAAGTTGGTCATGCTTGTCTCCATATTCTCCATGCGTCCATCCAAGACATTCATTCTTTCCATCATTGTCATGGTGGGTCGCACACACTCCTCGGCCGCTGTTTGGCTTCCACTAGCCCTGGAACTACCTTCACCACTTGCTCTTATCATAACCGGCCTCAACACGGGTTCATTCAAAGGGTTTTAGGTGATGATCCCAAACTCGTCCAACTTGGCAATCCCGATTAAAGATGTCTCGACTGCCTGATTTACCTTGGCCAAACTGCTGGTGACATCAACCCAAAACTCCTAGCTAATCTTGCAATGAAGTGGGCCCCATGACTCAGACTCCCTTGTTTACCTCCCTTAGCTCTCTCGGTCATAAACTTAGCCAAATACCACAGAATATCAACAAAATTCCCTCCTTCCATACTTTGCATTAAGAACATATTTTCAACCGTTACTTTTTCTCGTGCCGAATGCCTGGCACGAACTGATACAGCTAAGAGTCGGTGCACGAGATTATGGATGGGGTCCATGATGGTTTTGTAGGAAGGCGGACTCCTGGACTTGTAATCTGCTAACCCTGAAAAATTTGTTGATAGTAGGTTGTAGGATTATAGTCATGTGGTCTATCTCTTAAACAAAGTTTGTGGTATTCTTGAAAAGCGGGAGAATCTAATGTCCTTCTAGAATAAAGTCCCATAGCAGAGATGAATTT
The DNA here is from genome assembly GCA_014162995.1 of Artemisia annua. Taxonomy (NCBI): domain Eukaryota; kingdom Viridiplantae; phylum Streptophyta; class Magnoliopsida; order Asterales; family Asteraceae; genus Artemisia; species Artemisia annua. The sequence continues at coordinate 319,468 of LBNU01038921.1, forward strand.
CCTCATAGTCATCTCTCTCCTAACACCACCAAGTTGGAAAAACAAACAATTTTCCGTCATACTTGTCACTTCTTCTTCAAAATCAACTGAGGCCAAGAATTCGCAAACATATTCTTGGACGACTGGTTCATTAACAGTAAATATGTTCATCCAAGCTCTGTAGGTAAAACTTCCACTAGGGCATTTGAACATGATGTCACACAATTTTTCCAACTCGGCTGTGACATCTCCCTCGCTAATGACATTGAGAGCGTCTTTATCAAGAGCTTCCGGGACCTCAATTGTTTTACTCCTTAGTTCACGGAGTTCATCTCTGCAAATCTTTCTGTCAGTCGAATCATAGTCCAAGAACTTGAGCCATTGAGTAGGCCCGTTGTTATTATTTCCTGAAAATTAGAAAGTTAGAAAGACAAGAGTAATGAGGTTCAGGTTTTACGGCGTAGCGTTGTTAATAGCTACGTCGTAGCTGATTTTTATGATAACTACGGCGTAGCGCTATCACTAGCTATGTCGTAGTTGTCTTCAGGTGTCCTGTATAAACTGAAACTACGGCGTAGCGCTATCACTAGCTACGCCGTGGTTATGAATATAGTTGTTCTGTTTAAAATTCTGAGCTACGGCGTATTTCAATAACTAGCTATGCCGTAGTCAACTAATTAAGTTTCGGGTAAAATTAAGTGCTACGGCGTAGCGCCATGACTAGCTACACTGTAAGGACTACTCTGCTGTCGCTATCTAAAATTGTTACGGAGCAATGATCAAATTGCTACGCCGTTACCATAAAAATTCATCCAAAAGTTTCAAATTTAAGTTTCCCACTCGAATATTAAGCGGGGCAAGTTCAATTACATCGACTAATAGCAATTAAAACCTAACCCTAATTTAATTTCTCAATAAATTGAATCAAGTAATCCTTAAATCAAACTCATTCATTTGTTCAAACCATTGATTTACAGGTTAGATCTTAATCTATATCGCGTTTAATTACAATCCCTAATTTTAACATAGTAAAAACCCTAATAAATTGTAATAAATAATAAGAAAGGTCAAGAAAGGAAAATGGGGTATTTACCTGCCATTGATGATGCAAAGGAGAGTGGATGAACAAATTTTTCAGGAAAAAAAATTTCAAATGGAATGTGTGTGTGAAGATTTTATGGTGAATGCGAGTGTGTGCATAAACACGTTATTATATCCTCTGGTTGCTACGTCGTAGCTCCTTCAAAAGGCTACGTCGTAGCTTGTGCAAAATTAGGTTATAAATTTTAATTATAAAATATTGCTATGGCGTAGTTCGTTTAATGGCTACGCCGTAGTTAGTTCAAAATTGCAGTGTCAATTTAATATTGCTACGGCGTAGTTCAGCTAGCTGCTACGCCGTAGTTAGGACAAATTGTAAATTTGTGTAACTGGATTTCGTAACGAGGTCAAAACTCGTATGTAGATCGTCAATGCATGTTTTGTCTTGATCTTTTAATGTAGAAATTGAAACATACCTTAACTTGCCTAAATAAACTGCTCCCCGGCAGCAGCGCCAAAAACTTGATGCGTTATATTCATCCTATTTTACATTTATAAACTTCGAATTATTAGGATTAACACATACTAACGGGAAGTGTACCCGGTCATGTGTAGTATGCCTTTATGTAAATCCGAGTGTCGTCCCAAGAGCTGTTGTTCTAGCAAACTAAGGTAAGTACTAAAAAGGGGTATAAGTGAATAGAGTAAATAGTAACCAAGACATAAAATAAAGAAAAGAGAAAATAAAGATACTCAGGATCAAGATAGGTTATTAAGATATTAAGGTGAATCCTTATTCATATATTAGTGTTCTATGTAGTGGGTGTAAGTCAACAAGAGTCAGTTGGTCATATCATCAGCCCTATCTTGCATCTTATCCTATCCTCGACTATTGCAAAGCCGAGAGTTCATCGGTCAAGATACAAGAGTCATTAAGTGCCATGTTTAATAGACTTGTTCTAGTGGAACCCGACATGGTCAGATCTTAGATTCCCTCTAGCTTCTTAAATACATCCGGTTGGTAGGTGGTCCTAGGGTTAATTTGCACATAAGGAAAGGTAGTACTATGGCCAATTCTTACCAATCCCCACAACCTACCAGTTTAGGGTCCTAGGGTTAATTCACCTAGACTGAATAGATTCAACCAAGCTTACATATTACCGAAACGAAAGAATAACGAACAAGCTAAGATAACATCTACAAAGGTAAATATGAACAAATAACTAAAACCAAATCTTAATAAAGAGAATTCATGAAATGCGAAAAATAGAATTCGAACATGTGTTAGACTAGGTGGTTCCTAGTCTAATTGTACACCATCTCTCTAGCCTTCGTTGTCTTGATTCTTCTTCTGGGTCATTCTCCCCAAACCCTAGTGCAGGTTTGGGGGAGAGGAACTTGACAAATTGTGGACGAATTTCCTTTGGTATTTATAGGGCTCATCTTCGCTACGGCGTAGTCGTATGGTAAGACTACGCCGTAATCTTTGCAATAATCACTACGCCATAACTCCATCACTTGTTACGGGCGTAGCCTCCATAAAATCCTACTTACGCCATAGTCCAATTACTAACTATGGGCGTAACCTTCATAAAATCTTTCTTACGCCGTAGTCCTATTACTAACTACGGCGTACCCTTTGGTAATCTTTGTTACGCCGTAGCTCAGTGGCTTGCTACGGCGTAGTCTTCACTTTATGGGGTAAATCTTCTAACGGTGTAGTATCATCACTTAACTAGACCGCCGTGTTTGTGTCTTCAACGTAACTTTAAGCGTAATTCCCACTCTTTAGCCAATAAATCATCAATAACGTACTTTTACTCATCTTTACCCTGAAACCAAAATAGGAAGAATTAAAAGTAGATTTTCTTCATATAAATAGAAAAGATGGGAAATTTCTTAGGGAAATTAACGCTTAAATCATGGGTAGATTTTATATTATCAATGATGAAATTTGTTTTGGTTTTTAAGAGTCAAAATTTCAAGGTTTAATTGAGTGATGTTTTTGTACCAATATTTTGAACGGCGGACCTAATTTGACAAATTATAAGGTGGGTATAAGGTTGGTTTTGCATTAAATTGTGGCCTCAAAGAGACACATTTAGTCTCTCCGCTTGCTTGTGTGTCAAATTAGACTTACCTAGTACCACTATTTAATGTACAATATCATCTTAAGGGCGAATTGACCTGAATTCGATAATGATTATCTGAAACACTAAGTCTTATGACTTATGCTAATGTACGATACAGTGGATGATAATTGTAGGTAATTCTTTGATTGGTGAACCCAATACCTCAATCAAAACTTTGTTAATTTGATCTTAGTGAATTTATAAATAAAATTGTTTTGTAAAAACCAATGTTATGAAGTTGTATGCATGCTTCTGCATACATTATTTTGATTACACATATCAAAATTAGTGCCCTTATAAAATTAAGTCGAATGCCATCTAATTAAAGAACACTTGAAGTTGTAATTTACGTCATGTGAGAGCTTGGCTAGATTGCAATGGAAAGGTAAACTTCATACTTTCATTACTAGCAGATCAACGAAATGTAATGTAATTATGGGAGTTTGCAGTTTTTTAATTAGACGACTTAAATTGAGTGGGAAGTGAGAACTTGGACTCGTGGCATTAAGATGGGGATGAAACATGCTTACAATGCAAAGGTTTTTGTGAATGTAAATCCCATAAAATCTAGGAATTGGAAAATGATATGCCAATTATTGTACGACAAGTTACCTCATTTTATACTTTCATTACTAGCAGATCAACTGATGTGATGAAACTATGTTTATGTAGGTCCTAGTTTTCAAGAAAATTCTATGGATTTTATTTCCTTGGGTATTTTTTTTCTTGAAAAATTGTATTATCGAAAATACTAATGATTTGAACTTTCTTTATCTGTAGAAATGGCTCAAACTAATAACACCAATTTGAGTTATGCATTCAAGACACACTTTGAACGAGAAAAGTTGACTGGCACACAGAATTTCAATGAATAGTATCGTTCACTCAGGATTGTCTTGCGAGTGACTGACCAACTTGAAATCCTAAAAACGCCTTGTCCCGCTGAACCAACTGGCGATGCTGCAACTATTGTAGCAAAAGCAGCTTAGAAAGAAGTTTATAAGACGCATGTTGATGTGGCCTGTTTAATGTTGGGAGTGATGACACCTACCTTACAAAGGTTTGAAGATTTCTTCCCTATGAACATGATAAATGAACTTAAGAAATTGTATGAGAAACCAGGAAATGTAGAAATTTATGATTTGATGGAATCTCAACATGGTTGTAAGCAGGCTAATGTTGAACCTGTGAGTGCTCATGCATTGAAAATAAAAAGTTACATGGATCAATTACAAGCACTTTGCAAACCCTATGATAATGATATGGCTGTTAACTTGATCAATAGATCCCTAAATAAGGAATTAGTGGTTTTGTTAGAAACTTCAATATGCATTGCGTGGGGAAGACAGTGAGTGAATTACACGCACTGCTCATTGATTATGAGAAAGGTTTACCACCAAAGGCTACTACACTCCAGATACTTGCTATTCAAGGGGTAGAATTAACAAGTCAAATGTGAACAAGAAGAAGGGTAAGGGAAAGGGAAAGGCTGATAAGGGTAAGTAGATTATGGCTTATCAACCTGAACCCAAGAAAACCCCTCCTCCTAAGAAGAAGGATAATCCGAAGAAGGATCAAGGGTGCCACTATTGCAAGATAGTGGGTCACTGGAAGAGGAACTGTCCTCTTTATCTTGATGATTTGCGAGCAAATAAGATTAAGAAGACTCGGCACGTGGGCACCAGCACTCCAGGTAACTTATTTGTAATTGAATTGTTTACTTTATCTCATAAAATAAATTTTTATGTATATGACAATTGAGGCTTGGTTATAGGTTTATCCTATTCTTCACAATTTCAACAAATCTGAAACTTGGAGTATTTTAAGCATATTACACATGATGGCCTTGTATCTTGGTGACATATTGCTTATTCTGGTTATATAACATTTGCAGTATAAGTTGGCCTTTGTTAGGTACTTATTACTGAAATGTTTTTATAATCAGTATAGGTTTATATTGCTACCCTAAATTAGGTTTCCATGGTGCGAAGGGTAATGTATGCTTGGTGGGACAGTGTATGATGCTAGGAATAGTGAGGAGTGAAAGATGAACCTACTTGGTCCTAGCAATACACTGTCCAAAGTAGGTTTGGTGTGTTCCCTTCAAGGTGAGTGTTTCTAATGTTCTGAAGCCATTTTAGAGATGGAAATGTAGGAACATTGGAAGAGCCCTTGATCAGGTTGAGTGAATGGGTGGCTATAGTCTACACAATGATGCCTTGCTATCCTCTCCTTTTGATTATTGTAGTTGCAGGTTGAATGATCACTTAGGATGATGGCAAGGAAATGTATATTGTGAGACTATGGTCTTGGTGCAATAATGGGTGAATTTGAAGTATGGAATTCATGGGTTAAATGCTACTTAGCTTCTCTATAAGTCTGAAGACTTCTCTTATGCAGCACTGGTTATAGATGTAGCTGATATGGGATTAGAATGTATGTTGTTTGTATCTGTTAAGAGTTGAATTGTTGTTCATTTCATACTGAATGGGCATGTCCATTACAGTTTTTTTGAATTGTGTAATTTGTTTGTTGGTAATAAAATATTTTCACCCTTTGCACCAAAAAAAATTCGTGTGTATATGATACTGGATGTGGTATTAACATATGTAATACACTGCAAGGATTTAGAGAGGAAAGGAGACTATCTTATGGGGAGCAATTTCTGCAAGTGGGCAATGGAGCACAAGCAATTGTTGAAGCCATAGGAGTGTTTAATTTAGTTTTACCTTCTGGTTTAGTACTGATTTAAATAATTGTCATTATACACCTTTTATTGTTAGGGGTGTTGTTTCCTTTTCATGTTTATTGGATTTTGGTTTTAATCATACTATTAATGGTAATGAAATTTCTGTTTCTTTAAATGGTGTATTTTATTTTAATGCTATTGCTGTGAATGGTGTGTTTGAAATTGATATGAATGATAATATGTCCAGTAATAATAATTTAATGTGTAGCATAAGTAAGAGAATGAAGTATGACTTTAATTCTTCTTACCTTTAGCACTGTAAACTTGCTCATATAGGCAAGACTCGCATGAAAAAGCTACAACGTGATGGACTTTTGAAAAATATCAATGATGAATCATATGATAAATGTGAGTCTTGTATATCTGGGAAGATGACGAAGAAACCTTTTCATAGCAATATGGAAAAGGCTTTTGATCTACTTCGTTTGATACATACTGATGTGTGTGGACCACTTAGACATGTGTCAAGGAAAGGTGCTAGCTACTTCTTAACTTTTACAGATGATTTCAGCCTTTATGGTTATGTTTATTTACTTAAAAATAAACATGAGGTGTTGGAAACATTTAAATTTTTTAAAGCATAAGTAGAGCTGCAATTAGGAAAGAAGATTAAAGCTCTTTGTTCCGATCGAGGTGGTGAATACCTAAGTCAAGAGTTTAAAGATTACTTAGCTGAGAATGGAATTGTCCAAAATCTCACATCTCCATATACTCCACAACAAAATGGTGTACTGAGAGAAGGAATCGTACATTATTAGATATGGTGCGATCAATGTTTAATCTTACTACTCTTACTTTGTCCTTTTGGGATTATGCTTTAGAATCTGCTGTTCGCATTCTAAATATGGTTCCTACTAAGAAGGTTGATAAGACACCATATTAAATATGGACTGGAAAAGCTCCGAACTTGTCTTATTTAAATGTCTAGGGCTGTGAGGTGTATGTTAGATGTGACTCAACAGATAAACTCCAACAAAGATATGTAAAGTGCATTTTTGTAGGATACCCAAAGGAAATGATGGGTTACTACTTTTACTACCCACCTGAAAACAAAGTGTTTGTGGCAATGTATGGAGATTTTCTTGAAAAGGATCTCATATCTCAAGAAGTCAGTGGGAGAATCTATGATCTGGAAGATGATCAAGATAATGAATTACCTTCAGAAAACACTAGTGTACTTCCTGTGGAACCTGAAAGTGTGGGTCCTCTACCTGAAGTTGAAGCAGTTCCCATTCGAAAGTCTTCTAGACATGTGAAAGCTTCTGAACGTCTATGTCTTAATGTAGAATGTGATGAAACTATACTAGGGGATCTTAATGAACCTACTAGTTATAGAGCTGCCATTAATTGTCCTAAAAAGGATAAATGGCAGGTTGCTATGAATGGGGAAATGCAATCCATGAAAGATAATGAAGTCTGGATTGAAGTAGACCTTCCTCCCAATACCAAGGTAGTTGGAAGCAAGTGGCTCTTCAAGAAGAAAACTTTCATGGATGGAAATGTACACACCTATAAGGCTCGTCCTGTAGCTAAAGGTTTTAACTCAAACTTTTGGTATTGACTATGAAGAGACTTTCTCTCCTGTAGCAGACATTAGAGCTATTAGGATTATCATAGCTATAGTAGCGTACTACGACTATGAGATTTGGCAAATGGATGTATAAACCGCTTTCTTAAATGGTCGCCTAGATGAAGACATCTATATTGCGTAACCTGAAGGGTTTGTAAATCCAAAAAGTTTCCAAATCGTGTATGCAAACTTCAAAGATCCATTTATGGATTGAAGCAAGCGTCACGACAATGGAACAAGAGATTTTATGTTGAGATTAAAAAGTTTGGATTTACTCAGAATCTCGATGAGCCATGTGTATATCACAAAGCTAGTAGGAGTGAAAATGTGTTTTTCCTACTTTTATATGTTGATGACATATTGATCATGGGAAAAGACATTCCAAGTTTGTAAAAAGTTAAGGCATATATTGGAAAGTGTTTTTCATGAAAGATTTAGGAGAAGCTGCATACATTCTGGGAATCAAGATCTATAGAGATAGATCAAGGCAGTTAATTGGATTAAGTCAAAGTGCTTACATTGACAAATTATTTAAGAGATTCAATATGCAAAATTCTAAGAAAGGATATTTGCCAATGGAAGTGAAACATGGCTTATGTAGCGAGTAATGTGCTTCAACACCTACTAAGGTCACACGCATGAGTAAAGTCCCTTATGCTTCGGTTGAAGGATCTATTATGTATGCGGCAAGAAGCACAGGGCCATATGTGGCGTATGCTCAAAACATCACCAGTCAATTTCAACAGAATCCAGGTGAAAAACATTGAATTGATGTTAAACATATTCTTAAGTATTTACGAAGTACAAAGGATATGTTTTTGGTATATGGTGGAGGTCCAGCTACAGAACTTGATGTTACAGGTTTCTATGATACGTCTTGGCAGTGTGACAAAGATGATGCGAAGTCTCAGACGGGTTATGTCTTTGTTATCAATGGAGGAACAGTAGACTGGAAGAGCAAGAAGCAGAGTACAATTGCGATGTCTGTAACAGAAGCTAAATACATTGCTGCTTCATAAGCTGGTATGGAGGCTGTTTGGATTAGGATATTCATTTCGGGGCTTGGTGTTATGCCTTCAACTGAATTGCCTGTTAATATGTATTGAGACAATTCTGCTACAATCATATTTGCCAATGAATTAGAGTCATGAGTGGTACCGAACATTTTCTACGGAAGTATCACTATGTTCGAGAACAAGTTCACGAAGGTGAAATATATCTGCTTAAAGTTCACACAGATGATAACTTAGCTGATCCATTCACTAAGGCTTTAGCTAAAGAAAAGCTTAATGAATTAGCCAATGGCATTGGACTTAGATTAGCTAGTAGTTTCATGCATAACTGTGATTAGTATTTGGACAAAGGATATTGTAAACAATTTTTATTTTTAATGAAATAAAGTATTTTGGTATGTTTATTTTCATTCTTAATTATTGTTGTCCTGTTTTTGCATGTTTAATCCGTGAATAAATATTATTCTAAATAATATGGGAATATTATTAAATTAAGACAAATCTGAATATTGGTATAATATACTTAAAGTATATTGATGCGTAGACATGCCAAATTCAGATGATATTCAAAGATATCGAATATAGGACTTATCCCAACTACATGATGTTACTTTATGGATTTTTTTCATTAAGTAAATCATAAAAAGTTATCCTCAAACTTGAGATACAAGATAACTATCATGAATGTAGTACATTTTTGTGGAACAACTTAACGCTATACGTAACTGGTAGCCATAAGGTTTGTTTTCGGAAGTGTTACAAAGTTTGTGGGTTTCGCTTGTAATCAATATAGAATTTGTTCCTTCAAATTTATTTTAGAGTTTAATACTGTTGGGCCCCTCGTAGGGTTGTCAAGATGTCTGCGTGGCCACACCCAAGATCTTCCCTGAATATGTTCATACGATTTGGTAATCTTGATCAATCGCAAACAATGAGAAAAAGAATGGTTAATCAAGGAATGACTTTGATCCGTATCCTTATTAACGTGGTATTACACACAAAAGGATAATAATAATGAGAAATCATTAAAAGGTTTTTCCAGGAGTGATGACATCAAATAAGTACATTTTATTAGCATTATTTATCCTATGTATATTGCTTGCTTTGTATTATTTTATATGGGAATTGATACTTAATCGCCTACTTTTGTAATTCTCAGTTATAAACAAGCATTTGGTGAAAGTTAGCTATTATGGACGTAAAATAGAGAAAAATGATAAAGATTGGAAAAGTCTGCTAAATTGAAGAGATTAAAGACCATTGCCTGACTTTGAAGCATGCGCCGCATCTGATTTTATCATGTGTCGCATATGAAACTTTGGTCAACAAAGAAGAACCAACTTGTTCTACTCCGATATGCCGCATTACATTTCATACATACGGCGTATCACTTTCAAGACTTCACCAAAAGATGATCCAAGATACGAGAGGACATGCGCCGCATAAGAGATTGAAGATACACCACATCTAAAGGCGGTGTACGAATATTCTGGAATATAATAATCTTGGACCCCACGCGAAGTTACCTTCATGCGCCACATCGGACCAATCCGATGCGCCGTATTGGCCACATACAATCCTTACCGAGACATCAAGTGAAGATTAGAAGCTTAAAGAAGAAGTTGTTAGGATCATAGTTTTCAACTATTCAGTCAAGTCTCGGTCATTTCAGTAAATGTAATAGGTTGCTAGTATTATCTTATTTAGCTACGTTATTTAGTTAATCGTATGGTTATAAGTTAAGTCCAATAAGGTGTCCAATGGGCCTTGAAGCCCACGACTTAGATGATAGGGAAGGGAGGGAGTGTTGCCCTATCCCTCTCCTATAAATAGGACACCATGTATCTCATAATATTTTTTGGTTAATTTCATATCTTAAGGAAACTCTTGTTCTTTCATCTTTCATATTGATCTTAATCAACCAAGTCTAATTCTCATCTCATTTCTCTTATAAGATTACTTGTGTTTACTAATATGGTGACCTAACAAGTGGTATCAATCGCTAGAAGAAGGTGTAGTTTATTTTTTTTTGGTTATTCGAACCAAAACTTGTTTTTTATTTCGTTAGATTCAAAAATTTTCCAACTTTCTTGCTTCTTTTGTGTTTTTATCACATATTTGATTACAAACTTGTGTTAGAAACCAAAACAAACAACAAAGTTTCAAAATTTTTGGGTTTTTTAAGATTCGTACAAACTTGTACTATTTATCGAAAATTTTATAATTTTTGTTAAAAAGTTCAAGTTTGCAACTTTCATTAAGATTTCATCATTTTAATGCTAGTTGTACAAGAATCTTGGATTAAAAACTCGTTTTAGGCTTGCTTTTTCACAAAAGAAAAAAAACGTATTTTTGGCACTCTATCGAGAACCCAAAAACCCCATTTTATGTAGAACCCAAAACCCTGTTTTATCGAGATCATTCATTCTCACTAATTAAGTGTTTTTGTTGCTTACTCAGTGCTTTTCTCTCTTGTATGAGAAAGAAAACACTTCGACATATTGGATAGTTTCGTTATTGTATAATCTCGAAACTTTGGATACTTGTTTTCGAGAAACTGAGTTTATCGAGAACATCACTGGTTATCGAAATCACAATCTGGTTTTCGAAATCTTGTGATTCTATCGAAATTTACTTCAGCTACATCAAAAACATACTTTGTCTCATTTGAACAAAGGATCTCGATAATTGTCTCCAACCTTTCTCGATAATTTCCTTTTATCGAGAATAAAGTGAGTTATCGAAATCTTCACTGTTTTATCGAGAACTTCAGTTTATTGAGGTTACTTGGACTTTAACTGATTATCGAAATCATCCTATTACCAAGCATCGAAATCACTTTAGGTTTTGGTTTTCTAAGACTTGTCTTAAGTACTATACCTTCTACAAGATCCATAAACCACAAGTTTTTCAATCATGTCTCAACCACCGTACTTTAACCCTTATCAAGCACAACCGTATCATCAACTGCAACAATTTCGTCAGCAACAGCAATATCAACAGAATGCACAATCATATCAACAGCCAAGTCAAATGTATTCTCAGCAACATGCCATGATGCATCAATTTCAACCTCAACCTTTACCAATGCAACAACAAATCACTCCAACGCCAAAACAGTCTCACTGGTTTGATCAGATGTGTGAGGTCATCACTACTCAACAATCGAGGCATGAAGCAGGTTCACTTGACACTCCACCAATGTTGACACCAGGTAATTATGTTCAGTGGTCAAGTCGATTCCTTAGATTTCTTGATCTCAAGAAACCCCATGGCAGATATCTTCGAAAGGTTATCATGGAAGGTCCATTTGTACCACCTCTCAACACTGGTCCTGCTAATGACAATGTTGTTCCACCTACACCTGAGTCTTCAACAGCTTTACCTGAAACACGCCTCACTGCTGAACAAATTCTTCATAAGGAAGCGGACGAATATGCCATGAGTTACATCCTTCACAGCACACCAAATCCTATCTTTCGCAGTGTTGATGCTCAGAAAAATGCTAAGGCCATATGGGAACACGTTCATCTACTAATGGAAGGAACTCAGTTGAATCAGGAGGATATGGAATCCAAACTTTACATGGAATACACACACTTCATGATAGAGCCAATGGAATCACTTGAGTCATAATATCACCGCTTCACCAATATCATAAATGACCTCGACAGACACAACATCACACTACCAAAGAATGCCGTTAACACTAAGTTTCTTGGGTGTCTTGGACCGGATTGGCAGCGATATGTGAAATTTGTTCGTCAGGCAAAGAATCTTCATGATGCACCGTATGGATTGTTGTATGATTATCTCAAACACCATGAGTCAAAAGTAAACAAAGACCGTGCTCAGAGAGGAACGCTTTCACCGTCTCCAACATCAGACTCATTAGCATTGGTTGCTCACTCACATGTTCCGAATTCATCCATGCAACATCACGATTACTCAGTTGAACAGCAACACTTCAATTACCCTATTCAGAATAAGACTTCATCTCATGATCTCTCTTCACAACAACAACCAACACAACTTGACCTATCACACAACAATGATCCCTTGTACCAAACACATGATGATGATGATGACGAGGACTTCAACAGCCTTAATCAGGGAATAGCACTCATTGCTAGAGCTTTCAGTAAATTTTCTAACAAGTCCAACAATCGTCTCTGATCATCGTCTAATACAAGGAATCAAGCTGTGATTCATGATGGCCGTGTTGAGGTTCAAAACCGTAACAATAGGAGATTCAATTCTGGTGGTTATAGTTCTGGAGAGAGGTTTAACAACAATGGAGGAAACTTCAGGAACAACTCTGGCTCATCTCTGAAGAAGGTTGATTTTGGGGATAATGGGAATGATACATCAGGAAATCAGATCATTAAGTGCTTTAACTGCAATGGAGTCGGTCATATGGCTACTGCATGTCCTTCTCCAAGAACTCAGGGCAGTAAGTATCACAAACAGCAACTTCTATTAGCTTCATGGTCAATGCTCAGTCTGATGATGACACGGAAGATCTAAAAGCTAATGCTGCTGTTATGCTTATGGCCAATATGCAGGAACTCCACATCACTGAATCAGGTCCAGTATATGATTCTGACACTCTGTCTCAGGTAAACGACTTCAATTCATGCCTTATACATGATATTGTCACCTCATCTGCATCTGCATCTACATCGAAACAATCGGTTCAAAATGATGCATTGTTCTCTACAGACGAAAATTAACAATTGGACACAGTCGTTACATTTGATGATGATCAAATTAACTCAGATGTCTCAATTGATGATTCTCATACTAATCATGTAAACGACAACAATGCTCATCTTAAACCCCTTGGTTCTATGACTGATCCAGATTCAGACCTTCGGACACTTCTCATGGCCAGTCAATCTCAAAATATAAAATGTCAAGAATTAAATGTGAGATTGAAAGAGAATAATGCATCATTGTCTAGGGATCTCGAGTGTTTGAATATACAATTTAATAACGCTGTTAAACTCATTGATAACGAAAAGAGCTTTGAAAATGCTTTTAAAGAATCTTATCGTCGTGAAAAGGATCTCGAATTTCAAATTGGTAACATAATGGAATCTAAAAATGATTT
>LBNU01038921.1:338448-350780 GCA_014162995.1 Artemisia annua
AAATTGGGTACACATCATGGATACACGTCATTGAGTTGTATTGTATATCGTTGAATAAGTGTAGTACGCATGTGGTTTCGGAGCTACCCAAAAGCCCGTTGTTATGAGATAAGGTGCTTTAAGACTTCGGATTAAGATCGGACCTTGGATCCTAGATTCCAACCCTAGTAGTTGGCGGTAGGTCTTGGATTGAAACCGTGAAGGTTCGGAGTTGAGAAGTTACTAAGGCAAGAAAAAGAAAGAAAAACAGAAAGTGAAAAAAAAAATCAAAAGATGAGAAAAGAAAAAAGAAAAGAAAGAATAAGAATGTATGTTGAAGATTTATGGATTATGAGTTCTAATGTTAAGACTAAAGTTGGTCGCGCGTGAGGTGCATGTTACGATCCTAGATCGGACGCATGAGGTGCACGTGAAATGTACTCGCCAACTTATGTCTATTTTTGATGTATTCCAAAGTCTTTGTATGTATCCAGTATCCTTGATGTGGACCACATTTCTCTTGCAAACCTTCTTAAGGGAAGATCGATAACTACTTAGCGTTTGAATTTGGTATCTTTATCGGACTAAAAACTATGAAACGAGATGCTTATGAAGAAATTCATTTCTCTCACAAAAATAAAATAATGAGATACAAAAATAGGAAAATGGGAGCAAGCGGTACACGAGTAACTTCCATGAGTAGCGTTGGCATCTAACTTGTAATTAAACAATGATCCGTTTTTACGCTTAGTTTGGGAGCTTGTGAAAAATCAGGGACGATGAATTTTATCCAATCGGTCACTTTTCTATGAATCGTGTTCTTGCTCTATGATCCTTAATCGTTATCAAAAGATAATGAAAGTCATTCACACCGTCATATACTAAAGTAGTATAATATATGATGTACATAGTCGAAAATGGAAAGCCGGGGCGTTTTAGGGAATAAATGATTTCGAATTTCTCTTGAACGTTTTGCTACTTTTCAAAGTTAGTAAAGAGAGGTGTTGAAATTATTTATCCTTAAGGCGTGATGTGATTACATTGCGTGAGGACACGCAATACCTTAGTCTGGGGGATTTTGATATGTGCTTATTCACATATCTTTTATTCACCATTATTAGACTATTATAGACCAAAAACTAACATTCAAAGCCAAAGATATCGTGTTTTTGTGTTTATGACTGTGCAGGTAAGGATATTGCAAAAACAACATGAAAAGCAACCTAATAGCCCAAAACGAGCATGAGATGTGGAAAAGAGTTTGAAAGTCAAGAAAAAGATGAAATCTGCTTGTGAAAAGCCCGTGAAGACAAATTATTTCTCAAAGGCTCAAGAAAGTAAATGAGACGCTTAATCAAAGCTCAAATATAATTATGAAGTTTAACCTTCTAAATCCGAGCAAGTGATCACTTTTATACTATTGAAGATCTTTGGAAAGCTCGTCAACACATCACCTCAAAGTTACAGGGACTCAAGTTGTAGTTTTAGAAAGTTAAATAGTGTCGTATCTCTAGTTTATGCTTCGTGTTCACAAAATTTGGAAGATCAAGGGGCTAAGTGTACAAGATGTAAAAGGTTAAGCCACCATGGCTCCCTTAAATACCCTCCCCTAGCTTCATTTTATGTGGTTAGCTAGTTAGTTTCTAGTTTTATTTCAAGTTGTAGTGTAATTTTATGAAAACTTTTATTTCATGTCTTAGTCATTTTACTTTGCTTATTTCATAGCTTATTTCAATCTTTCTTTTATATTTCTACATCTTATTCAAGCTTCTTTACTTCCATGTTGATCCAAAATAAGCTTACATAAGTCTTGCACCACCTTTGCATGAAAAGAGATTTTCGTGCCTATTGATTATGACTTGAGCTTATTTGGGTTTTGTTAGCTTGTAAAGGCTTCTTTAAAGTTTTTATCTAGCTTATTACTTAGTTTTACAAAAGTTTTTATTTTGTTTTAAACATTTTTTTTAACGTAAAAAAAAGTTGGCAGCTTCTACTTTTGTTCCTAGCGAGTTTAGATATTAGGGTTTAGAGAGTATGGTGTTTTTCTAATTTGTTAGCGAGTATGGTTCCTAAATCCAGCGAGTATGCTGTTTTGGCTAGCGAGTTTCATCTTGGCTAGCGAGTATCATTTCATAGTAGCGAGTTTGTGTTTTTTACCTAGCGAGTTTGTTTTTTAACCTAGCGAGTATGGTTCTAAAGAAATTCTAGCGAGTATCATTTTTGGAACCTAGCGAGTTTGGTGCTTTTTCTTGTCTTAGCGAGTTTCCTTTTTTATTTCCTAGAGAGTTTGAGTTTTTGGTTAGGATAGCGAGTTTGGGATTTTCATTAACCTAGCGAGTATCATTTCTTTTCAGCGAGTTTCATTTCATTTCTAGCGAGTATGTATTAAAACCTAGCGAGTTTGTTCTTTTAAGTCTAACGAGTTTCATTTTTTATTTTAGTGAGTTTGAGTTTTTGTTCACTTTAGTTTTCGAGTCTTAGTCTTTTTAGTGTCGTGTCTTGTTTATTTCTTAAGCCGAGCTAGGCTTATTTACACTCCATCGTTTATCGAGTGGAGTTTTCTTTATTTCATTTCCTACCGTTACTCTGTCGAATTTTCGTTAAATCTTTTTAACTTAGCTTATTTTTCTTTTCACTAGTTTTATTTTCATTTAAACGTTTACTTTACTTTACCTTTATTAATTAAATCTAAAATCCCAAAAACATTTTCTTTATTTCTTTCTTTCTTATTTCATTTTCTTTACATTTTATTCAACTTATGTTTTCTTTTATCGTTCAACTTATTTCTCATTATCTCGTTTGTAATTCATTTAAGTTTTAAACAACCTTTAGTAGTATAACGAAAACTAAATCACATCTTTTAAACTAATTCACTTCACATAACTCACGACTCGAGTGACAAGATCGATTTCAACCCTCGTTGGGACTACGACCCGAGGTTTACAAGCTTCACCGCTTGGTTTTGCTTCGATCAACCAATGATGAGAATTCTTATTCTACATCATAGAGATCTAAATTCTTTCCTCTCCTATCTCTAAATCCTCATTACTTTCTTAGCTTCCCTTAAGTTATCTTTCCCCTAGTTAAAGAATCTTCCCTTAACTATCCCTATATGCAAGTATATGATATTCATATACAAACATATCCCCATCCTTTCCTCTTTACTTCCTAAGATTACTATGATTCCCGAAATAGTTTCCCCTCTTAGTAAAACCCGAATTTCACTCCTTAGGATTCCCGTATTTGGAGTTAGAAATAATTTTAGGATATCTTTAGAAATTATAAGCCTAAGTATAGAATCCCTTGAATCACTAAAATAAACTACCTCTAAAGGAATTATTAAGGAAATAAGAAATAAGAAAAATTTGAGGTTAGAAACCAAACTAAGAAAAAAATCTATAGACTAGGAAGACACCCCTATAGGATTTAGCCTAAGATAAGAACCTTACTTGATATCAAGAATATTACAATAGAATAGATATAAGACAACCTTTAAGTACGAAATAGGAAATTAAAGAATGACAAAGGATTAGATAGAAAACTACCAACTTAGAACTTTAAGCCTTTAAATACCTACTCTAGGAACAAACCATTTTGAGAATATAGTTTGCCTAGACCTATCCTCATAAGTTGCCTTTCCCATATTAAGATTTTCCCACAAACTTTAAGGATTTAGAAATACCTAGGAATGATACACCATTAGGACATCCCGAGCCTACCCTAAGAATTTATAACCCAGACATAGAATTTGAGGTAACTAAGTCATAACTAGGAATAAGACATTTGAGGATTTTAGTTTACCTATACTTAGTTTGTTAGGATTTGACAATTATAAGTTACACATTAGGAATTCTACTTAGAAGAAAGTATGGATGCTACTTTATCTGGTTTCAAGTACCTAGGAATAGTAATACTTATAATAATAGTGATACTCGTAGTAATAGAAAACTTAGGACAAAAGAGAAAACCTGAAACTTTGCCTAAGAATAAGGATACTCATTTTGGTCTTTTCTCTTTTCTAGGCAAGAGTTGGGCTAGCTAGGGGTTGTCCTAGCAGCTTTCAACCTATTGTGCTTTGTCTTGTACATAACTTTTATTTTATTTAATCTATTTTACCTTTGTAAAAATAAAAATAAAAAATAAGGATACTCCTAGTAAACCCCTAGATAAGAAATCACCTAAACCTTCTTTCTCTTTAGAACCCTCTACTCCAATAGGATCAAATATATCACCCTTAGAAGTTTAGGACTAGTTATGAAAACTAGAAGAACCTTAGGGGGAAAACAAATTTTGAAGGAATCTGGTAAATCTTAAATCCCATTAGGATACTATTTTTCAAGTATCCTATACTCTTACTCTCCCGTTTAATCTTATCCTCCTGCTTTTTCTCATATTTCCATTCAAATTTTCATTCTCCCGCTCTTTTTCCCACTCTCCCATTTCAAATTTTACTCTCCCATCTTCTAACTCTACCGTTTAATCCTACTCTTCAGTTTAATCCCACTCCTTCGTTATCTCTCACTCCTTCATACTTCCCTATTTCATCCCTTGCCTTTCCTCCATCCTCCCCACTCCTTCCTACTTTTTCATCCATCCTCTCACTTCCTTTCATCCTTTCATTCCTCCGTCATTTTTCACTCTATTTTTCCTGCCCTATGTTCTCTCCCTACCTCATCCTACAATGTTCTAAAAGTTAGAACTTGTATTTCTCGTCATATCGCAAGATTCTATTAGTTAGATCTTGTAAGAATATCTATGCCGAACTTTAATCCTCATTATGTTCGACTATGATATTATACTATCTCGCCTTACAAAAGTTTCAAGAATGAGATGGTTCATGTCCGTCACTCTAAGCCATAACATGGAAGGCTACCAGGTGACTAGTTGCTAAACAGAGAGACTGTGGAACTAGTCACCATGGCTTGAACTTGTCTTCACCATGGCTTGAACTTGTCTTCACCATGGCTTGGACTTGTCTTCACCATGGCTAGAACTTGCCTCCACCGTGGCTTGAACTTGTTTCCACCATGACTGGAACTTGTCTCCAAAACATTCTTGGACCATATTTCCTTAAGTATGGACCACTTTTTTTTCATTTTCTGCCGATACTACTTAAAGACGATTTATGATGACTATTCTATTAAAATGAATTAGGAAGCTCTTTCTTTTTAAGAAAAAGGTCATAAATCGAATGGATCATGAATTTATAAGCTCTTGCTTACAAGAATTGGGACGCCTATACTTGTAAGTAATGAGATATAAATAAATGAGTCCAAGTATCTGGCACATGTACAAACATTTCCTACTCCGTTTGTACAACTCCTTTCCTTCCTCTTATCTTTCTCGACTCATTCTTTCCCCTACTCCTACGTTCATCTAAATCTCGGGACGAGATTTCTTCTAAGGGGGTAAGACTAAAACAACCCACAAAATCTCATCACTATCATTCCCATTACAAATACCTATAGTAGGTATTTCACAGGTAAATTTTTGCTTTTTATATGCATTCACTACTTGCAAGACTCTCTAGACCTACTCACGTATCCACACAAGCCAAATAACTCTACACTCACATCCTATAAACTCCTAGTATGTCAAGCATAAGATCACAACAACACCACAATAAGTAATCTATCAAACTAATACACTAAACTCATCACAAAACTCTAATAAACCCTAATTAAGCCCTAATCAGGCCTATGTGTTTACTAAACCCTAAATGCCTATCTAAACTAGTTTAAAAGTATTCAAGGCTTATGTAAGAGTTACCTTAGGCACAATAGGATATCTTATCACCCTTAGAACCTAGTACAACCCTTTTTTTAGGATCATAGTTTTCAACTATTCAGTCAAGTCTCGGTCATTCCAATAAATGTAATAGGTTGCTAGTATTATCACTTTTATTTACGTTTTAGCTTAATACTCGTATGGTTATAAGACGAGTCCAATAAGTGTCCAATGGGCCTTGAAAGCCCACGACATAGAAGATAGGGAAGGAAGGGAGTGTTGCCCTATCCCTCTCCTATAAATAGGACACTATGTAACTCTTTAATATTGTTGGTTAATTTCATATCTTAAGGAAACTCTTGTTCTTTCATCTTTCATATTGATCTTAATCAACCAAGTCTATTTCTCATCTCATTTCTTTCATTTGAATACTTGTGTTTACTAATATGGTGACCTAACAAGTGGTATCAATCGCTAGAAGAAGGTGTAGTTTATTTTTTTTGTGATATACGAACCATAAACTCGTTTTTTATCTCGTTAGATTCAAAAAGTTTGCAACTTTCTTGCTTCTTTTGTGTTTTTATCACATATTTGATTACAAACTTGTGTTAGAAACCAAAACAAACAACAAAGTTTCAAAATTTTTGGGTTTTTTAAGATTCGTACAAACTTGTACTTCTTATCGAAAATTTTATAATTTTTGTTAAAAAGTTCAAGTTTGCAACTTTCATTAAGATTTCATCATTTTAATGCTAGTTGTACAAGAATCTTGGATTAAAAACTCGTTTTAGGTTTGCTTTTTCACAAAAGAAAAATCTGCGTTTTATCGAGAACCTCTAAAACCCCAATTTATCGAGAACCTCTTAAACCCCATTTTATCGAGAACCTTAAACCCTCTTTTATCGAGAACCTTCGATATTACTACCTAAGTGTTTTTGTTGCTTACTCAGTGTTTTTCTCTCTTGTATAAGAAAGAAAACACTTCGACTTATTGGATAGTTTCGTTATTGTATAATCTCGAAACTTTGGATTTCTTTTATCGAAAACTTAGGTTATCGAGAACCTTATAAGTTATCGAAATCAATCTCTTGTTTTCGAAATCTTATAATTCTATCGAAATTAACTTAAGTGCCATCGAAAAGAAACTCTGTCTCACTTTCACCAAAGATCTCGATAATTGTCTCCAACATTTCTCGATAAATTACCTTTATCGAGAATAACGCGAGTTATCGAAATCTTCCTTGGTTTATCGAGAACTTTTGTTTCTTGGGATTATTTGGACTTTAACCGTTTATCGAAATCTTCCAATTGCCAAGCATCGAAATCTTAGTTACTTTTGGGGATTAAGCTTTTGTACTATACCTTCTACAAGATCCATAAACCACAAGTTATCAATCATGTCTCAACCACCGTACTTTAACCCGTTTCAAGCACAACCATATCATCAACTGCAACAATTTCGTCAGCAACAACAAGCTCAACAATATGCACAATCATATTCACAGCCAAGTCAAATGTATTCTCAGCAACATGCCATGATGCATCAATTTCAACCTCAAACTTTACCAATGCTACAACAAATCACTACAACGCCAAAACAGTCTCACTGGTTTGATCAGATGTGTGAGGTCATTACTACTCAACAATCGAGGCATGAAGCAGGTTCACTTGACACACCACCAATGTTGACACCGGGTAACTATGTCCAGTGGTCAAGCCGATTCCTTAGATTTCTTGATCTCAAGAAACCCCATGGCAGATACCTTAGGAAGGTTATCATGGAAGGTCCATTTGTACCACCTCTCAACACTGTTCCTGCTAATGACAATGCTGTTCCCCCTAGACCTGAGTCTTCAACAGCTTTACCTGAAACACGTCTCACTGCTGAACAAATTCTTCATAAGGAAGCGGACGAATATGCCATGAGCTACATTCTTCACAGCATACCAAATCCTATCTTTCGCAGTGTTGATGCTCAAAAAAATGCTAAGGCCATGTGGGAACACGTTCATCTACTAATGGAAGGAACTCAATTGAATCAGGAGGATATGGAATCCAAACTTTACATGGAATACACACACTTCATGATAGAGCCAATGGAATCACTTGAGTCATACTATCACCGCTTCACCAATATCATAAATGACCTCGACAGACACAACATCACACTACCAAAGATTGCCGTGAACACTAAGTTTCTTGGGTGTCTTGGACCGGATTGGCAGCGTTATGTGACATTTGTTCGTCAAGCAAAGAATCTTCATGATGCACCATATGGATTGTTGTATGATTATCTCAAACACCATGAGTCAGAAGTAAACAAAGACCGTGCTCAGAGAGGAAACCTTTCACCGTCTCCAACATCAAACTCATTAGCATTGGTTGCTCATTCACATGTTCCGAATTCGTCCATGCAACTTCCAGATTACTCAGTTGAACAGAATCACTTCAATTACCCTATTCAGAATAAGACTTCATCGTATGATCTCTCTTCACAACAACAACCAACACAACTTGAATTATCACACACCAATGATCCCTTGTACCAATCACATGATGATGATGATGACGAGGACTTCAATAGCCTTAATCAGGGAATAGCACTCATTGCTAGAGCTTTCAGCAAATTTTCTAACAAGTCCAACAATCGTCTCCGATCATCGTCTAATACAAGGAATCAAGCTGTAATTCATGATGGCCGTGTTGAGGTTCAAAACCGTAATAGTGGGAGATTCAATTCTGGTGGTTACAGTTCTGGACAAAGGTTTAACAACAATGGAGGAAACTTCAGGAACAACTCTGGTTCATCTCAGAAGAAGGTTGATTTTGGGGATAATGTGAATGATACTTCAGGGAATCAGATCATTAAGTGCTTTAACTGCAATGGAGTCGGTCATATGGCTACTGCATGTCCTTCTCCAAGAACTCAGGGCAGTAAGTATCACAAACAGCAACTTCTATTAGCTCTTCAGGAAGAAGCTAGAGGCACAAATAAACTAAATGACAACAGCTTCATGGCCAATGCTCAGTCTGATGATGACATGGAAGATCTCGAAGCTAATGCTGCTGTTATGCTTATGGCCAACATGCAGGAACTCCACATCACTGAATCAGGTCCAGTATATGATTCTGACACTCTGTCTCAGGTAAACGACTTTAATTCATGCCTTATACATGATATTGTCACCCCATCTGCATCTGCATCTACATCGAAACAATCGGTTCAAAATGATGCATTGTTCTCTACAGACGAAAATTATCAATTGGACACAGTTGTTACATTTGATGATGATCAAATTAACTCAGATGTCTCAATTGATGATTCTCACACTAATCATGTAAACGACAACAATGCTCATCTTAAACCCCTTGCTTCTATGACTGATCCAGATTCAGACCTTCGGACACTTCTCATGGCCAGTCAATCTCAAAATATAAAATGTCAAGAATTAAATGCGAGATTGAAAGAGAAGAATGCATCATTGTCTAGGGATCTCGAGTGTTTGAATATACAATTAAATAACGCTGTTAAACTCATTGATAACGAAAAGAGCTTTGAAAATGCTTTTAAAGAATCTTATCGTCGTGAAAAGGATCTCGAATTTCAAATTGGCAACATAATGGAATCTAAAAATGATTTAGCTTTACAACTTGAACAACAAGCTTTTGTACATAAACAACAAGTTGCTCAACTCGAAGATGTCATTTTGCAAACCAAAAATGAGTTGTCAACTTGTCAAGCGGATTTTCAGGAACATAAACAGATTTCAAGGGATAGAGTTAAATCATATTTAGATGAAATTGTTGAATTGACGAGTCAACTCAAAGAGTTTCAGAATGTTGTATATAAAACTGGTAATTCAATTACAACCATTCATAAACTTTCTGTAAAACGGTCAAACACCGGCCATGGTTTTGCCATTGGTAGTGAATCACCCAGTTTTTTAAACAAAGCACTCACCGAGATTCCGAAGATATATAGTGCAAACCATTTCTTTGATGATACTGTTATTCGTGCTGTTGTTTATGATCGTGAGGAAGAATTGGAAATAGAGGACGAGACTCGATCTAAAATGGAAAATGTTGATTTCAACAAACCTTTTGATTACTCAAAAATGCCTTCTATCAATGAAACTTTTACACCTCAAAAAGAGAATGTTGAACAACCGTATTTTATATTACCAGAAGATCTTCCTTCTTATAAAGCTTCCCTCACACCAGTAGTTCAAAACAATGGTCTTTTAACTAAACCAGAAAATGTTCAACCTCTTCCTAAAACGTGCAAGATACTTCGGTATTTCCAAACGTTTATGGAAGATATTGAATTTTTACAAGATGCTGTTGATCGTAATTCAGAAATCACTGTTTTCACATTTATTGCTCCTCATGAGCGTGAACGGCGAGAGGTGTTTCAAAAACAATTTTTACCTCACGTTCAACATCTACGATTATGTGCTGAACTCTGGGAACAGGATCTTCAAAAAGAAGTGTCTTCAATGATGGATATTTTTCAAGAAACAGAAAAATCAATTTCATTTTATCAACGTCAAAATCAATTTTTGCAAAATGAAAATGATCGTCTCATGGAACGTGTCCTCAATTATGATATTATATCTGTGGTAATGAATTCTCTTTATGAATGTGGTACTGATATGCTTGTTTCTGAACACTGTGATGATATTGGGTTGTTGAATAAAACAGTTAAGACATTAAAAAATGAGAACATGAATCTCCGACAACAAAATGATGATGTGCAGAAAAAACTTTCAGATGAAATCTTTCAACTCAACAAAAAACTAGAATGTTGTCAAAACCAAAGTTTTGTTTTTGAACTTGAATTGCAAAATCTTAAAACTTCGACATCTTTTTCAAATGAAAATGAGGAACTTAAAAGTCAGATTTCTAAATATGAAAAAGAGATTGCTGAGTTGCAAGAAGTAACAGATTTTTGGCAAAAGAGTCGAGATGAATATTTCTACTTAAACCGAAAGCTTGACAGCACAATTCAGGACAAAACGCACATCATTATTGAATTGAAGGAGAAAATTAAAAATCTTGAAAAGAAAAAGTCTGAAAATACTAAGATTGTTGCACCAGAAAAACATAGGACAGATAACACTAGTAACGATACAGCTATTCATAATTCTAACATAAGCTCTTCCACCTCTCCAGGACTAGTTATCTTAGCAGATCCAAGCACCAAAAAGAGAAACAGAAGAATAGGAATTTGCGACGTAAGAGAGAGAACTTAAAAGCTATGGAAGTAGAAGCTCACCATAGGATTTTGAATAATAATCATGTTACTATAGATTTAGATTGTGATTTGGCAACTTGTAATCCGAATCTGTCTGTAACGAATGATGTATCTCGTACTTCTTTATCGTTTAATGCATCTTGTGTGTTTTGTCGTAAATCTATGCTATCTGGTGATCACTCTAAGTGTGTTGCTACTTCTCTTTTAACACGTCTTAAGAAACTTACAAAAGGCAAAAAATCTAGGCCCACTATTGCTTCCAAATCTAAGCTAGGATTAACGCCCCCTGTAGTTTCTGAGGATGTAGTTACTACCCCTGTATTTAAGCCCAGCAATCCTAAGAACTTGCCTTCACTTAGAAACTTCACTAAGAAGAAAGCGCAATCTAGTTGGAAGTGGCAGCGTTGGTTAACTAAGATGCATAATTTTGCTTGGATTCCTAAAGGTATTATATCATGTGCTTCTAACCAACTGGAACCCACTACTTCATCGGGTTCCACCCTTACCATTGTGCCATCGTCGTCTCCTTCGTGTGATGCAGGTGGTGCAAATCATTCTCTGGAGTGTTGATAGCGGATGTACCCGACATATGACAGGAGATCTCAAACTGTTAAGAAACTTTGTATCAAAGTTCATTGGTACTGTCAGATTCGGGAACGATCACTTCGCTGCTATTATGGGGTATGGAGATTATGTCAGTGGGAATATTGAAATCAGCCGTGTATACTATGTTGAAGGACTTGGTCACAATCTCTTTTCAGTCAGTCAGTTCTGTGACGGTGACTTAGAAGTTGCATTCAGGGAGAAAACTTGTTTCGTACGTGATCTACAAGGGAAGGATCTAATGTCCGGCACTCACAGCAACAGTCTTTATACCATTTCAATGTCTGATATGATTGCTTCCTCTCCCATCTGCTTACTTTCTTAGGCCGAATCTACAAAATCATGGTTATGGCATAAACGAATGTCACATCTCAACTTCAAAACCATGACTGATCTGGCTCGACACAAATTGGTTGAAGGACTCCCCAGATTTAGATACGCTAAAGATCACCTTTGTCCTGCTTGTGAACAAAGAAAGAGCAAACATGCACATTTTGCTTCAAAACAAGAACCCAGTACGGATCATGTTCTTCAGCTATTACATATGGACTTTTGCGGACCAATGAGAGTACAAACGATCAACGGGAAACGTTACATTCTTGTCATAGTAGACGACTTCTCAAAATGGACTTGGGTCTACTTTCTTCGTACTAAAGACCAAGCTCCATCCATGATAGTCACTTTTCTTACCAAAATTCAAGTTCAGCTTAGAAACACCGTCAGAACCGTCAGAACAGACAATGGAACTGAATTCAAGAATCAAACCCTT
>LBNU01038921.1:360828-371230 GCA_014162995.1 Artemisia annua
GACTTACATGGCAAGCATAATGAACCGTACTTCACAGATTGGACAAAACCGTTACCTCTTCAAGGCTTCGCTGACAAGCCTAGAATCCCGTACCGTTTCTTCTTCAACAATGATCTCCGCTACCTCACACACGACATCACAACTTCAAAAGATCGCTACAAATCTTCCTTAAGAATTTTTGTACCGGCTGCTCGTTATGAAATTCCAGACATTGAAGAATCAGCTCCAACATTCAGAAATTCAGTTGTGGAATACAACAGAGACGCCTTACTTGGAATTCAGAACTGGTCTGATAGACGTAAGCTCGGGTACACTCATAGATATGAACGAACTTCTGGTAATGTGCAGAATAAAAGCCGAATCGTTGCTATCAGGGAAGTTCTGGAAGACAGACGGCATGATTATGTCTACATGAAGGAGATTGTGGTCAAGAGGCAAGATGAAAATCTCTACAAGTTTTGTAAAGCCGATTTTCCACATCTTTATCTAGATGACATAGAAGATATGTATCTAGAAAAAGTTCAAGGAAGGATGAGGGGTCTCCCAAAGTCAACTCAATACAAGTTCATCTCTTCCTTACTCATGTGCATTAGAAGATTGATCATCCGTGAACGCGTAGAAGATCTGCAGTTAGGTGTTGAAAGTTATCAAAACGTACTCAACATGACCAAACCACAACTCATGATCGAAGAACTGCATGAAGCATCCCAACTAATGGTCCTCCTCAAACCAAAGTTCGGGGTCACTTACCTGAACTCAAAGCATCAACTACGGTTTATGCGGTTCGACGAGATTCACAAGTTCTGTGATGTTACACTACAACAGGTTCGTGATGGTTTAGTTGAAAGATTGGCGGATGATCTGCTAAAGATGAAGGAAGGAAAGAGTACTCAGTGGAATTCTAGCACAAGAAGGATGGTAAAGAACTTCATACATGCCATTGAAGAAAGGCTTAACCGGAGGGAGCAGATCAGGATATTGGAAAGCTACATCGGAGTTCGTCCATCATTTCCGATCCTGACATTCCAAAGGCCCAATACAAAGTTCACCGACTTCAATGCCTTGGCTCCATATCAGACATAGCTTTTGGTATAAACTTTCATTATTTCCAATTCATTCTTGATTATTGTGAATCATTAAGGCTTGTGTACATATAACAGTGCACAACCCATACCGTGTAAAGAAAGGACCCTGTGGTACGCTTCAGTGCTACAATCCTAAGATAAGAAGCGAAGGCTTCTTACTTTTGAGTAGAATTTATCAAACTTTTCAGATTTTCATAATTCTACTCAAAAGACAAGTATTTCACCTCAAGGAGTCTCCACAAGTTGAGGGGGAGTACTTGTACCAAAAACATCGTTCTTGAAATCTCAAATCTTTGATGATAACTCCCCACAAGACTCAAAAAACATATTTTAATCAAAATCATTTGCAAAAACAACATTTAATATGCTATTTTTGAGGGGGAGAAGAAGAAAATGATTAAAATACGATGTGGCAATATTGTATCTCACTCGAGCTCGACTCAGAATTGACGAAACAAAAACCGTTAGTATTCGAAAGGATTTATCCGAGTAGATTGTACCGTTTCGAGAAACTCTTTCTAGACGTTACTTTGACGGGTCTAACTTCCTTTATGGAATGTTTACAACTTCAAGGTAGTTATTAGGGCTAGTTGTCACCTAAAAACTGACAATGCATCCCTTTAACTAAGCAACGTAACCGTGTCCCTCGGGTACATGTCTATTAAGAGCGGATCAATTCTAAAGTGCAAACTTCTCCCGCATGTGTTATTTTTCCGCAAAATATTCATAAGCACATGTGGAGGGGGAGTATTTCATAAGAAAATAAAACTCTCAAAGTGTTATAAAATGTCTTTTATTCACAAACACTTTGAGAGATTTTCAAATGAATGGTTTCGAAAGGCATCACTAGGATAGTCATGGTGTTATAAGGTGACTAAGGTTAGGAATAACCATCCTATGATCCGCCTAAGCCGGAGGGATCTACCCAAGGACATCACCAATAGTTAGTAATTAGAAGTCCTTAGGTATGATTCGAAAAAGGAGAAGTGAATGAAACGGAGAAAGAAGGGGTTGAAGAATTAAAAAGAAACATTGTGAAAAGGGTGAAAAGAAATGAGCCCTCAGAATTATTCAACCTTAGGGCAGACACCGGGTTCAATTCATATGCTACTGGTTGTTGCTAAGGCGACACCGGTATTGAAGATAAAAGACGTCATGGACCCAGTGACGCATGCACTTTAACCTTCTTGCCACTCGAGTATCTCTCAAAAGATGCTTGTTTCATTCTCACGGGGAACCGTTGTAATCTATCGACCTTCTATTTAGAGTTGGTTGATATTGAAACAGGAGACCCTGCCCCAATCTCCGCATAGGAAACCATAAGTTGCACCAATTGAGTCTAGAGCCACGAGACACATCAAAAATCTCTTAGGAACACTTAGTAATCTTACATTGGTTGTCTTACATCAATGGACACCAACTGTAAATTATCGAGTCCTTCGCAGATCTTAGCAATCTTCCTAGAACGTTCATGAGGGATTTACTTAGGTATCTCTCAAATGATTGAACGGAAATCCTGCCAGGGTCAACATCAAACAGCCCTGACAGCAGGTCACTTCGGTAATTCCTTGTGGATTACGCTTAGTGTTTACGATGGCATCAAACGGTCTACAGTCGTGGGGTGATCTCTAGCGACTCACCTAATCGTGGGTGTACTTAGTTGTGCCCGTGTAAGCTCCTTACGGGGTATCCGATTAGGAACGGCCTTGGCGCGAATTAGAAGGAGTCTTCACAATATGCTGTTGACGAATTCTAGTTCAAACCTGTAAGTACCGGTTGTTTTATTGCTAACTGACTTATTTCAGGTACAAATGCTGTCTTGAACACCAACTTCCACGTGCTCATACATACATCTGAATGCCAATGAAAGCTCAAGCCTTATCACATTTCAACAAGAAAGATTCTACCTCAAAATCATGAATCTTCAACACTAAAGACATAAGAGCTAAAAATGCATAACAACAACACCGTTAAAGATATATGAGCATGTTGGAACAGAGCGAATCCCTTGGAGAGACGAAAAGTGACGAATGGCGGATTACTACTTCATCTATCGTTTTCACATCAACAAAGACAAAGATCAAAGAACGATGATATATTTCTACAACTATCATTTTGGAAGACGTCTAAAGCTATCAAAGTTAACATTCACAGTTTGAAGAACAAAAGACGCCTCAAAGCAACCTCGATGACCGTGACAAAGTTCTATCCATCAACAAATCTTCATGACCGATCCTTAGGGGGAGATTGTTAGGATCATAGTTTTCAACTATTCAGTCAAGTCTCGGTCATTTCAATAAATGTAATAGGTTGCTAGTATTATCACTTTTATTTACGTTTTAGCTTAATACTCGTATGGTTATAAGACGAGTCCAATAAGTGTCCAATGGGCCTTGAAAGCCCACGACATAGAAGATAGGGAAGGAAGGGAGTGTTGCCCTATCCTCCTCCTATAAATAGGACACTATGTAACTCTTTTATTTTGTTGGTTAATTTCATATCTTAAGGAAACTCTTGTTCTTTCATCTTTCATATTGATCTTAATCAACCAAGTCTATTTCTCATCTCATTTCTCTCGTTTGAATACTTGTGTTTACTAATATGGCGACCTAACAGGGGTGAATACGGTTTCTTAGCCTTTTAAAAACTTTAAGCCAATAAGAACACCAAGTGGTTGTACAACACTCCAACAACCACAAACACAATTCACAACACAAGTATATAAATCAAGTAAGAAGACCCCACGATATATACTGGTTCGGGATGGGGGATTTATACCATCCGTACGTCCAGTTGCGAATCCGACACCAATACTATTTCACTAGTATAATCCTTTTGGTGGATTACAAACCATTACAATTCACTCCACCAATATTCAACAATATTGATGCTCACAAAGAAGGAGTTACTCCCACGGTATTCCACACTTGGAAACCACCCAAAAGAATCTCGCGATTCTACTTCACCTAAGGGTCACCAAGACCACTACCAAGACTTCCCACCGGAAGTGTCAAACCCCAACTTGATCTCCAATGATCTAGGCTTGGTCAACAAGACACAAGACTTCCCTTACAAACAATTGAATGATAGAATAAGTGTTTGTTCAACCAAGTCCTAACCTAACCTAGAGACTCGATTGTAGTAGAAAGGGTAAAGATAAGAAGACCCTCGACACAATCACAAGAGTGGATTAAGTTCTTGAGATTCTTCCCTTGCAAGGAGATGTGTTCTTTCAAAGAATGTTAGTGATTAATTAAGAACACAATATAGAATTAGAGAGATTAGAGAGAAAGAATTTAGAGAAAAAGAATGATGGCAAGGGGTGAGGAATACAAGAGGCAAGGGA
This sequence comes from Artemisia annua, assembly GCA_014162995.1. NCBI lineage: Eukaryota > Viridiplantae > Streptophyta > Magnoliopsida > Asterales > Asteraceae > Artemisia > Artemisia annua. The sequence continues at coordinate 365,260 of LBNU01038921.1, forward strand.
GGTATTTATAGGCCAAGACCAAAACTTGGGATTAATTTACCGAGGCCGGCGCGTCACCCACGCGTCGACGCGTGGGCAGCGCGCCAGGCGTCTGTGAAAAATCCCAAGTGTTGGGTGTTGGATCTTATAAATACCTAACCTTGCTAAAACCCCAATTGTACTTCACACTAAACCTTAACATTAATCAATCTAATGTTTACCAACTCAAATAACCAATTAGAAAATCATTTTGTGAAGTGTTTATTAGAAAACCAAATACCAAGGGTGGAAAAGTAGAAAGAGTAATTTGGTAAGGGTAGATTGGGTATTCCTCAAGTGGCATAGAAAAGAGAGAAAGAATATGCCAAGGTATATTTCATCTTTGGGGGGAAAGTGTAGGATGGATGGTTGAGATGAGATGGTTTGAATTGTATGGCTAGGATTATTTCCATGTGATGGAATGAAGAGGAGTGAACTAGGGTTGAGTTGGAAACTAACCATAGTTAGGTTTTAGAAAGAATATGCTTGTAGGATATTCCAAAACATGAGGGGAAGAAATAAGATGGATGGTTGAGATGGTTTTAGTTTGAATTAAATGGTTGATATCAAAGGGAGCCTCCTTTGGAATTCAAATTAATTAGCATGTGGGGAATATGGAGGGTTGAGATGTGTTGTAAGAGAATGGATGGTTGAGATGTAGAGTGTGTAAGGAATATAAGATATGTGTTGCATTGTGTAAGGAATGTGATGTTGTAAGGGAATATGTAAGAGTTATGGATTGGATTGGATTGGGTATGTGAAGATATGATGAGTTGGCTAGTGTGTGTAGAGAAGAGATGGATGTGAGAATAGTGTGTGTATTTTGAAATTAAGTGTATGTACATAATGTGTATAAGTGTGTGTATAAGGATTATATGGGAAGTTGGTAGATTGAGGGAATATTGTGTGGGAGTATGTGAAGGGACAAAGGTACACTTTTGTTAGAGAGTGTAAGAGAATATTGTAAGAGAATGTTGGGAAGGATTTTGGGAAAGATTGTAGGAGATTTGGTGGTATTCTTCTTTTGTAAAAATGAGATTAAGAAGAAGATTAAGAAGTAATCTAATTGTTATTAAGAAGAAAAGGATTAGACAATTAAGATTATAAGTTGAGAAAATCACAGGTTACTTATTAGTTCAAGTAACACCACGTCGAGAATCCATAGGTTCATATCTCGTGACTTTCCATGACTCGACGTTCTCAACTAATACCTTGGTTCAAACAAGTTAAGTGCTTTGCCTTGATGTAAAGTATAACCCATGCGGGAAAGGATGCGTTTACGCAAAGAGACCTTGAACTTAGTTTAACCAATAAGGGAGTAACCCCGTTACGTAATTAGAGAAGACATAAGCACGGGATATGAGCATATGGATGCTTTCACATGATGTTACGTGAAATATATAAGCTCCCTAAGTTTAGAAAAGCCTTGGCTAGAGCAGAGAGTTAGAAAACATGAGTTAGCATTTTCCCGTAAATGGGTGCTTTAAAAGTTGGATCTCTCTAATTCCAAAACTCGTTTTGAGTGTTCTCAATTAAGCACATAGCATATTAATACCTGTATTGAAATATCCACATTTGTCGGGTAAGGGGAAAGCCAACTTTCAAAATTCATCCCGATATTCACAGTCGCCTGGCGAGTTACCCACGCATTGACGCGTGGGTGGCGTGCCAGCAACAGACTTGTGATTCGGGGAATTTTGGCTAACGTTTGTTATTTTATGTGTTTTGATGGTTTATTGTCATCATTAAAACATAAAGAGATCTTGATCATGTTGCCTCAACAATCTCCCCCTTTTTAATGATGACAAATAAAAACCGAAAGCAAATAAAATTACAAAACTTAGCGAAGAAAAAGCGCGCCTTTGGTGTAGCTTGCGACTTGACCTTTGCCTTGTTATTTGGTGAAGCCTTTAACATTTCTTGAATGGTCTTCACGCTCTTGCTTTCCTTCTCCCCCTTTTGTCGAATCAAAAAAAGGTGGGACTTCCATTGAATGGGAAAGTAGCTTGTTCCAATAGCACCCGAATGTGCTCCCCTTTGAACATAGCTCCCTCTAGATCGTTGCTCCCCCTTGTTTCAAGGCAGGGACCAATGGGTCAAGAGCCTCACCTTGGCGGTGGCCTAGCTACATTAAAAGCACAACATGCAACAAACAAGAAATCCTCACATGTGAAAGTTTCAAAATGGGTTAGGTTACCATTTGGAGACTTGCAACATGGGTTAGTTCACCACAATATGTATATTTGTCCAATATGACTCCAATAACTATTTTGTTGGAAATAAAGCTAACAGTTACCACTGATAGGCTTGTGGAAGACACTGCTGAAGATTGCACTGGTAGTGGAAACTCATTACCACTGCTAGTACATATAGTTACCACTGCTTATTAGATAACTGATGCATTCGTGTATAGATAAGTATAGAATAGATCTTGTGTATATTCTATTTAGATAGCTTAATACTTATCTTGTACAGGACTCCTTGTTCTATAAAAGGAGATCCTAGGTCATTGTCTAAGGTACGAATTACCCTAGAGAGCTTCAAGGTGTAACCCTAGTGATAGCTAAGATCACTCGTATTATTATCATTAATAATATTGAAGCCTTGTGTTACATACAACTATACTCACTCACAATACATCATATAAACTGTCTTCTAAGTGTTGTTAAGTAAATTCCGCATGCTTAATAATATTACTCAAAGTATCAACAACACAAGGTGTGTGTTTAGGTCCATCAAGTGGTATCAGGGCCAGGTTCTGATACTTTGATTTAGAAGATCAAAGAAGAAGCTTAACTTACTCACTCAAAGTCAATGGAGATGGAAAACAATCAGTCAAACTCTTCTGTTCCAAGACTTCCCAATCTCAAACTTAATGAGTTTGAGATGTGGAGGATCATGATAGAGCAGTACTTTCTAATGTCTGACTATGCTTTATGGGAAATCATCTTAACTGGTGATTCCTTCAAGCCTCAACAAAAGACTGAGAAGATTGGAGACAAAGATGTTGTAACAGTTTCTGTGCCTAGTACAACAGATGAGAGAACCCAAAGAAAGAATGATCTGAAGGCCAGAAGTTCATTGCTCATGACTCTTCCAAAAGATCAAATAATTGCATTCACAAAGTTCAAAACAGCAAAAGAACTTTTTGAAGAGATCTGTTCAGTGTTTGGTGGCAATGATGCTACTAAGAAAACACAAAAGACATTGTTGAAGCAAAGCTATGAAAATTTCTCTGCTTCAAGCAATGAATCTTGTTGGGATTATATTCACTTGATTTATGATACAAACAAGAGAATGAAACATGAGGATCTTAATGTGACAAAAGATAAGAAAAGCATGAAGATAAAGATTAGGAAAGTTTTGTTTCCTAAATAACAATCTGGTCTTTTTGTAACCCTAATTCTTCTATTTAAAGGACACTAGGCGTAGGTTTTTACATGTGTATTCTTTTCATAATTATCTGCTACAAGGTGTGTGTGTGTATACATAGGCGTAGAAGATAAACGCTCTAGGGTTTATTAATGGTTTGTTAGGTTAGTTGGTTATTCAGCCTCAAGGTATTCTACTTGATCAAGTAGGATTGGGCTGTTTAAATTATTAAGTTTAGAAGATGATAATGAAAAACCTTGTTGATAACATTGATGTTCTTATTTATTATTCCGCTGCATGTTATTCAATGTTATTGTTCCTAGATAATTAAAGGTTTAACAGCCTGGAGCCCGTAACGATCAAGGAGTGTTGGGTTCCTACATGTGGTATCAGAGCCTGGGGCTCTCGATATCTAGGATTCATCAAGGTTTTCAGTTGTCGAAAAGACACAGATTTGAAGAAAAGGTATTATCGTTATTTGATTTAAGAGTATCGGATCTGTTTGATTTTTATGTGGCGAAAAAGGTATAAGGTGCAATTAATCTTGTTTGACTACAAGCGCATGCTACATATTAGTTTATTGACGTTGGGTATTGGCAGCTGTGAAAAGAGATCGAGGTAATTAATTACTACTTATTCATACTTCTATTGATTCGAATATGGGACAATGCATGTGGTGCAATCAAAGTGGTGAAGTGAAGGAACCTCGTACTGCTTTTCAATAGAAATTAGACGCTTGTGTGGAGAGGTATTAATTGTTCATGGGGAGTGAATTAAATACGAAGGTAACCTTGTACATTGTTCGAATCTTTATCAAATCAAGTGGTCGGTGTTTTATTGTTAACGCATGATTCATCATATTAATGAAACCTCGTACTTCATTATTATGGATCGATGTAATTCATTGAAGTTAGTCGGTGCAATATAGAATTGGTTGAGAAGTTGTCATACTAATTAATTCTAAATCAATGGTACGAGATTATTTTATTTTCACATATTCGCTTTTGTCGTCTGTCGCATAGTTGTTACTGATTGGTGGATCAACAAGTGATATTATAATTGTTTAACGTGAGCTAGTGGAGTATTAATTGAGGTGAAGAGATATCTGGTTGATTCATTCTTTTGGTAAATAAATATGAAGCAAGCAAATCAAGTGATCTGCCGTACGTGTCTTCTTGGTGATATTATTTTAACCGTGTTTGACCATGATGGCTTATGAATGTCAAATTGTTGCTACTGTACGTGGCTTCTTGGTCATAGGTCGGTGTATTGAAAGAAGTAGATTCGAAAAAGATTGTGTGAGGCGTATCATTGGAGCATGGTTACAATTGAAGCTTGGTTAAAATTGTGTGAAAGCATCGGGCTTTAATTGTGTTGAAGCTACTGATAGGTTGAGAATTCATACTGCTCCAACGTATATTTCTCAAAGTACTGCTGCTCGTTATATTCTTCAAAGTAATGCTCACAACGTACTGCTCGAATGCAAGGTACTGCTCGAAAGTACTGCTTCGTTATTGAAAGTACTGCTTCGTTATTGAAAGTACTGCTCTTGTGAGTGAAAGTACTGGTCCATTGATTTGAAAGTACTACTCGCTCATTGAAAGTACTGCTCATTGTTTCTCAACGTACTGCTCCAAGGTACTTATTCTTTACAACGTAATGCTGTGATTAAAGATGATTTATGGAGACAAGAAAAGAGCTTTATGGTTTAATATATATGCATGATTTAAGAGCAGTGAGGGGAAGCACATATGAGTTTGATTGATTTTGGATTACACACACAGAGTTGTTTGTTCGTTCGTTCACACACACGGGAAGAAGTTTTTATTCTTTAAGGTTTAAAAAGGCTCGTTATTTGGTTTATTTGATTAATTGATTACGAAGAAGATTGTTTATCACTTATTTGAAGGTGAAGTGGAGTTTCTTAGATGCGTGTTCTTATCATATCTTAAACGGCTTCATCACGTTTAAAGATAACTTGTTTGTGCGTTAAAGATGTGACAAAGACTTGATGAATCTAGCAATGTGTGATTTTTTTCTTATGATGCTCTATGCACACATTGGCTATCACTTAAAGGAGTTACATTGTAGTACTCAGTGTCTCATCTAGTTGAGGATTTGTCAAGAGATTGCGGTCTATTCATATTTTTTTGGTCTTGGTATGAGTTTGGAGTCACGTGGTTAGTACAAGATATAAGACACAAGTTTGGGTTATTCTACTTCTTCATCAAGTTTGCTATATTTGGTTTTCTTCACAAGTGATCATTACAAGGAGCCTACAGATTTGAAGAATCATGAAGATGATTAACACATTGGTTTCAGGGGAAGTATATTATTATGTGTTTTAATCATTTGATGTACATGCACCACTCAAGGGGAAGCTTTCAATTCGTTCTCTATTTGTTGATAACAAAAAGGGGAAGAAATCTTGGAGTGGTATAGCATAGTTTAAGGGGAAGACAAGATTGTTTCATTCATGGTGAGATTTTATTAATTATCTCAACTTTTCTACTTCGTCTAGGGAAGTTCGTACAAGATTCGTGTTTGTTTTGTCATCATCAAATAGGGGAAGATTGTTGGG
>LBNU01038921.1:371541-388187 GCA_014162995.1 Artemisia annua
GCTCTATATTGACTCATGAAGACATAGAGCAAATTGATGATGATGACTTAGAAGAGATGGACATAAAATGGCAAATAGCTCTCCTTAGCATGAGAGCTAGGATGTTTTTCAAGAAGACTGGCAAGCCAATCCACATTAATGGAAGTGAGACTGCAGGGTTTGATAAGAAGAAAGTGGAGTGTTTCAACTGTCACAAGTTAGGACATTTTGCTAGGGAATGCAGAAGACCAAGGAAGCAGGATAACAGATCCACTTGGTATAAGCAGAAGAAAGAGCCAACAGTGGAAGAACCAAAGGCAATGTTGGCAATTGATGGTGTAAGCTATGATTGGAGTTTCACGGCTGATGTTGATGAAGAGCAATCTACAGAAACTGGTTTCATTGCTACAGAACATGCTCTCATGGCTTTCTCTGACTCTGAGGTACAAAATTTTGAAAGTTGTTCTAAAACATGTAGGGCAACTAGAGAATGTGAAAGGCTTAATGAATTATGTGAGAGTCAAAGAACAGAGTTGTTTGCTGCTAATTATAATGTGTCAAATCTTAGGAGAGGCATACGTTAGGAATAAGATTTTTGTATAAGAAAGATTCGGTCACCCCAAATATGATTAAGCATTGTTTAGCTCGTAGTAGTTACATTAGTCAGTAATACGTAGTTTAGAATTAGATTAGTTCGCGGAAGAAGGACGGGTCTTTACCCACTGTATACCTGATCCGCAGCCCAAGTAGCACGCCCAAGTGGCAAAACCCATGTATATAAATCCCTCTCCATCCTTGGAGAGGGTAAGCCTTCTCTCATAATTCTATTTTCTTTTTTTTGGTTTTCTCTCAAGGCATCATCTCTTTCTCTCTCTAACTTTCTCTCTCTATATTTCTTTCTTTCTTTCTTACTTGGAACGAACCAACACCACAAGGTTAGTAGTGTTTGTGATGTTAACTAGTATCCTACAGCATATCTGTGTTAGAAAAACAACTAGAGCATTATAGAGAAAATGAATCTAAATTTAGTGATGATATGATTGTTATTAAAAGAGAGTTAGATCATAAGATAGCAGTGAATGAGGCATTAAAAGAAGAGGTTGAAAGACTTAAAAAGGTGAATGAAAATGTAAATTTATCTGTTGACACCTTGTTTTATCAATCTAAGTCTATTGAAAAATTTGGGATGCTCAAATAACTAGTATAGCTAAATCTGGTTTGGGATACAATACTGTACCTCCATTACTTAGAGGTGTTCCAGCACCTCCAGGTAATAGATTTTAGCAATACAGGTCTAGAAGAATTTCAGGAACCTAAGCATTGAATATGGACATCCCAAGGTTATTAATAGTAGGTAGAGGTTAGCAGGACACTGCTGTTTTGAGTAGTGCAGTGATTCATCTGTTAATGATGAAAATTGGTTAAAAATAGTGGAGAGAACCTATCCCACAAGTTGTCAATTACTAATACGAAGAAGCTAGGAAACAAGTAAACAAACCTTGACAAACTGTAAAGTATGCTGAGATGTATAGAAAAAGGTCATTAACGCCTAGGGGTAACCAGAGGAGTTGGAATCATGTAAAATCTCAACAACTAGGTAGTGATTTTGTGATGAACAACAAAGCATGTTATACTTGTGGTAGTTTTGATCATTTACATGCTAATTGTGGTTCTAATGGTGGGAGAAGGGAATTCTATGGAAAAAATAGGGTGAACTGTAAAACCCAAAATTTCTAATAATTTGAAATGACTATTTTACCCCTAAAAAATAATAAATAAATAAATATATACATGTAAGAGTATCCAAATAAGCTACAATCAAAACCTTGAATCATAAATCATCTAAGTTATGTTATGAGCTAACTAATGAGCAATTTTACGAACTCCTAAAGAGTGTGCACGTTTAATAAGTCTCTAAAGGTCCATATTTATTAAAAATTTGTAAACTACATATTAATTGTATAGCCTAAAGTCTATTATGGAAGGATATCACAAAATCAGAACTTGGTCTTATCCCTCTCCTTATTTTCGGCCGAATATCTCCCATTTAATCCCATATCACGTTTCCTTTTCACCACTTATTCTCTAAACTCTTTCAAAAACAAAACCCTATTTCTCTCAACCCAAAAGTGACGGCAAAATATTCTTGGCTCCCTCCCATTCGATTTCCAGAGAGAACAAGGAAGCAAGAAGGTTTTAAGGTGGTTGTAGTTCGCGTCTTGGGTTTAAGCTATTCGGAATAAGGGTTTGGTGTTGCTCGGTTTCTTTCGATTTGACCTCTCTTCTTTGTTTCTGCCCTGTCGAGACTACCACAAGGGGTATCACACGTTCACCTTGTTCTTTTTTTTTTCTTTTTCGATATCTATTTTACGTTATATATTTCATGGTTTGTTGTTTCTGTGATCGGCTATAAAGAAAAAAAAAAGATGCATGCTACACTATAACTCACATGAAATCATATGTTATCATCACATGAAATATTAATCTGTTAACTATATAATTCGATCTATATACTATACATTCCGGAAATCTTTCTGACTTGAACATGGGTCGTATATAATGAAAAGAGAACTGGTGATAGGTGAATGTTGTCACATAACATAATAAAGAGAAGCTTGCATGAAGCCTTACACGTACATATATATAATGTATAATTATATTTTTTTTCTGATTTTGGACATAGTTGGCATGCGTACATAAAAGAAAGCGAGATCTGGTGTTTTTGTTTTATTCGACTTATATAAAGAAAAAAGGTGTCGCTTGTGTTTTGAAGAAATGGACTAAGGGCATGTTAAGTCTAGTTATTTCAGTGTAGTATATATGTGTCGTGTATGAGTAGTAGGCTAGTAATCATATAAGTAGGCTTAATAAAGGTGTGGGTACAGAGGACTATTTAAAACATGCATGGGTATATAAGTTTTATTAATATGCATGAGCTTTGTGTTTTATTCACGTTATAGAAGTACTGTAAAAAAAAACATTTCTAATATACCGAATATGTATGTGCATGTGTGGGTCTCGTTTATCAACAATTAGGGGTCGAAGGATGTGCTTGTCGCATGGTTTTAGAGTGGTCATTAAACATATGTATAACTGGATAAAAGGTTATGACGTATGAGTTGTGTGAGCTGGTACGCGAGTCATGTGATAATAACATATTTTGGGTCGTCGCGGTCTAAGATTCATGTCAAGGGAACGTTAATAAATTATAATGACGGGTCCAAAATTATTATCTTAATATTAGTTTATTAAAATAAACTTTAAAATAATTTTATTTGGCTTTTAATATTTAATTTTGATAATCTACATTTTAGACCCTAAACTTATTATATTGACGTCTTAACCTAAAATATTATTCATTTTATACCTTAATTATTATTTAATCGTTAATTATTACCTTAAAGTATTAAATTACTATTTCGGAGAAGTTACTAAATATGAAAAGGTTACTAAAAACAAAAAGAAACCAAAAAGGGAAATCTAATTAAAATGAGCTTATTAGTAATACATGATTATTTATTCGTATAGGTTCGGTGAAGCGGGAGTGATCTTTTTGGCTTGACTTTGTCTGTTTCTGTTTGCTTGCTTTGAATAAGGTACAAATATTCTGACCTTTTCAGTAAAGGTTTCTCATGATTTCTTCTCTTTTGATCTTTCATTCTGTTTAGGGTTCCCTATGCCATTGCTATGAAACCCTATTTTTATTTCTGAACCTTTTGCTATGAACCTTTGCTATCTGAACTTTCTGATTTCGGACCTTCTGATTTGGACCTTTTGATATGACTATATGATAACTTATGATCTGTGCCATTTTATGACATTCTGTTGACCTATTTCTGTTTGACCTATTCTGTTTGACCTAGTTTAGTTTGACACCCGAGCCAAAGTTTGTTTCACTAGGCATGGGGGTTCCATGTACGTGTCAGTGATGCACCTCTGACATGACTCTAGGGCAGAGGAGTGATGTTCTGTCACGTCCCCTTTTCTATTATGTGATATGCGCGCTTTATGATATGATTATTATGGCCAGTCTGTTTTCTGTGGGGGCGTATGGATGCATCCTAGATCTGTTTCTGTTTGTCTGTTATCTGTATCTGGTGATTGATGCTGCGTGCATGCACGTCCTTCACAACCCTGGTAGGACTCCCCTACACATTATTATTATTATCTGGTAGGTATTCCCCTACATATGTACTAATAAGATATGATTATATTGAAGGCATTATTTGAAGGCAATCATATCTGTTATATCTGTTCTGGGCTCGTGGTAGATAACTAAACCTTACTCTATTCTTTATGACTGTTTCATTATTACCCTTGATTATACATCTGTTATTTCCTTTACACCTTATTCTGTATTCGTTTCTGTTTCGTTATTACTTTGTTGTTATATCTGTTCACTGGGCTTTTTAAGCTCAGCCGCGTTTTCTTTTCTTCCGCGGCAGGTATCTAAGCTAGGAGCTGGGGTTGCTTATGGGTTGAGTGCTGAGTGGACTTACCTTAGAGATCTTAGCTTTGGACTTTGGATATGATGTTCTAGACATTATTATTTTCCGTTATTTCTGTTGGATATTTTCCGTTTAGAATTCATGTAACTCTGTTGGTTGTCTCTTTCATTTGGAACTATCTTTGTTAAGTCATGTTCACTTACTCTTTGGTTATTTATGATATGACTTCCGTTTGTTTATGCTTTTGTATACTCTGATATGACACCATTGTTGTGACACTTATACCCTTGTCGGGTTGGGGTGTTACAATTTATGGTATCAGAGACCAGGTTTTGTGACCCTTAGAGCTTAGGCTATGACCTGTGAGGATTGGGTAGACATTAGGTTTCCTTCTGCGCACTTTGCTTTCATTATCTATCTCATTTCGTTTTGCTAACCTTTTTCAACTCATTCAGATGGTGGCTACACGCAGAAATGGTGAAGGGGATGCTCCTGATTTTAAGGCCATGATCAATGCTGCCCTGGCCAATGCTCTCCCTAACCTTTCCACTGAACTCAGGACCCAGATTTACAATGATATTCGAAACGGTGCGGGTTCATCAGGTGGTAGTGGTGGTGGTGGTGGTGGTCCACCTACCACAATTTCTGGTTGGATTAAGGAGTTTAACAAGCTGAGACCACTTGCTTTCCGATCTGCTGCTACCTCCGCTGAAGCAGAAGATTGGATAACTCACATGGAGATGGTGTTTAAAGTTCTGGGATGTCCTGATAATTTTAAGACCCGTTTGGCTGCGTTCAAATTAGAAGGGGATGCTCTAAGCTGGTGGACAGCTCATCTTAGGACTCAGGCAGGAGGAGAGGCTTATGCGGATACTTGTACTTGGGCCACTTTCCGCGAGATTTTCTATAACAGGTATTTTCCAGTGTCCGAGCAACAGAGATTTGAGAGAGAGTATGGTTCTATTTATCAGCTAGAGAGGGAGAATTCTGTGGAGTACATGCAGAGGTTTATGAGGCTAGTTAGTTTTGTGGGGCCAGTGGCTGGCGATGCTCTGAGACAGGCCAGACATTTCAAGTGGGGGTTAAAAAGATGGGTGTTGGATAGGATTGTCAACGCGGAGTATCCGGATGTTGCTCAGGTTTGTGCTGCAGCCCGCAACATTGAACTACTACATGAGAGTGGGCCTTCTAATAAGAGGGACAGGGATGGTAACCGAGTTCAGCATAGGGGTCATGGAAATCAGGAGTACAGGGGTCGGTCTGACCAGGTTCAGGAGTATAGAGGTCGATCTGACCACGGTCAGAGTTACAGGGGTCAACATGACAGGCGTTAGGAACAGAAGGGTCAGGATTACAAAGCTTCTAACAGGTCGGGTAATGATCGTCAGGGTTATCAGGGTAACAACAACAGGCAATGGAAGGATCAGGCGGCTAGGGGTAATCAGCAGGGTCGTCATTCGGGTTCGTCTAGTCAGCAGAAGCCAGTTGAGGCTTTACCTCCTCCACCTATCTGTACTACTTGTGGTAAGGCTCATCCAGGTCCGTGCTTCAAGGCTACAGGTGGTTGTTTCGTTTGTGGCTCCACTACCCATAAGATTAAGGATTGCCCTAAGAGGAATTCTATGGTGCCTGGAAACTACAACAAGCCACCCCCTACTTCTGGACGCGTTTATTCTACCACTCGTGAGCAGGCAGAACGCACTTCAGGTACCATCACCGGAATGAAGGAGGAGTTCAAGATGAGTTCCATGGGAGAACTCACTTTCTTTTTGGGACTTCAAGTACAACAAAGGCCAGATGGAATGTTCATCAATCAAGATAAATATGTGGCTGAGATACTAAGGAAGTTCAAGTTCACTAATGCAAAATCAAGTAGCACCCCTGCAGACAAGACTACACATCTACTCTTGAAGGAAAACAGTGGTGAAGCTGTTGATGTGCACATGTATAGGTCTATGATTGGTTCTTTGATGTATCTCACATCATCTAGACCAGATATCATGTTTGCAGTATGTGCTTGTGCAAGGTTTCAGGTCACTCCCAAGGTATCACACTTGACTGCTGTGATGAAGATTTTCAAATATCTCAAAGCTTTTCCTAATCTAGGATTGTGGTATCCTAGAGAATCCCCTTTTGAATTGGTCACTTACTCAGATAGTGATTATGCTGGAGCAAGCTTGGATAGAAAGTCTACTACAGGTGGATGCCAATTTCTTGGCAATAGATTGGTGTCATGGCAGTGCAAGAAGCAAACAATGGTGGCTAATTCATCAACTGAAGCAGAGTATGTAGCTGCTGCAAGTTGTTGTGCTCAAGTTCTATGGCTTCAAAATCAACTTTTGGACTATGGGTACAATTTTATGAATACCATCATTTACATTGACAATAGTAGTACCATTTGCATTATTAAGAATCCAGTTCAACACACAAAGACCAAACATATTGAAATTAGACATCATTTTATAAAAGATTGTTATGAGAAAAGACTAATTCAGGTTATCAAAATACATACTGATGATAACTATGCTGATTTATTAACAAAAGGTCTTGATGTGGGTAGATTTCAGTACTTGGTTACAGGTATTGGAATGCTCAATCCATAACTATTTTTTTATATGGTCTTTGGTGTTGAGGGGAGGTTTTGGTACTTAAATTGTTAATTGTATAAGTTTGTATATGTTATGCTTGTATTTTGTTTGTCCACTAACTTTTATGCAGAAAACAAAGCAAACAGTGGAAACAAAAAGGCAAGCAGTGGTAAAATGTGCTCTCACAGTGGAAACAGAAAAAGAAATTTTATTCATTTGATTCCATTACAGGGAAAAAGAGTACATCATCAGAACATCAAAACACAAAAGCTAAAAACAGCTTGCACCCCTACACAAGCTATTCTTCAGGCTTCTTCCCCTTGCCCTTGTAGCTTTGCTTGTTCTTCACTGCATTTTTCCTTTTGTTCTCAAAATAAGATTGCAGTCTAGGACAAGCAAGCCCAAGAACTTGTGGTGGAGGCCTTGGTAGTCTAGCAGGCATCTCAGGAATGGCAATTTGCTTCATATTGGCCAGAGCTGCTCCCAAAGCCTTATTCAGAGCTCTTGGCAACTCCTTTGCCAAGGAATAAGTCTCATCATCTGAATCATCAGAAGAACTGGAGTACCACTCCAAAGATGGTGCACGTTTAGGAGCTGGTGGTGGTGCTGGTGTGGAAGAAGATTGACCAACAGGTTTAGCAGGCTTCTTCTTTGGTGACCTCCTTGATGAAGAGGCTGTAGCACAAGGGGGAAAATAGCTTGTCCATCCTGTTCCATCAGAGGATGAATCAGAAGCAATAACAAATTCCTCTGAGTCAGAAGAATCAGATGAGATGTACACAAAGTTTGGATGTTGGCTCATTGTGATTCTTAGGTTTTTGGAGGTTATAATGTGTTTTGATGAGGATAATGGAGAGCCAAGTTCTTTTTATAGGCAAAGTCATCTAAAAGGCCTCATTAATTGACATATTTACTTTCTAACCTACCTAAATAGGTGAAAGTAAATAAAGATATTATCGGGTTGACTTTTAGAAGATATTTGTGAATAGTGTCTTGGTTAAAAAGTAACTTTGGTTAGGTACTAAGTTTGGTTAAATACTTTCCATATATTATGCTAACACTTGCAGGTTCATAACCAAATTCTAGAATGGGAGATGATCATAAAAGGTGTATAACTGAGATACACAACAAATGGTTATTGATTCACCATGTCTAACACACATAAGAATCAACTAGTCCAGAGCAAACGGCTACTGGTAAAGACTTTTCAAATCCGTTTATGGTTGATAGTTTACCAAAAACTATATGGTTATCAACTCACCATATTCTTTATGATTAAGAGTTGGCTAGTCCATAGCAAACGGCTCATGGTAAAGACATATCAAATCCGTTGATAGCTGGTAGTTTGCTAAAAACTATACATAGAGCAGTCCAATTTACATATTTTATTTTACCACTGCTCTTGAAAATTTTTGAGAAAATTTCCACTGCTAGTTCACAGTTTCCACTGACAGTGTAATTTTTACCACTGTTGAACGAGGCGTTACAACTGTTGTGTCAGTAACAAAATCTTTTTACTAGCCGTTGGGAAAATAACTGCTTTCTTTAATAATAGGGTTAAATTTTTGGAAGATTATCTCAATTCCTAAATTATAACTTATCTTTCTAAGATAATTATTTTCTTAAGATAATCTTTTCTTGCACATAATTCACAAACGCTAGCAGTATAAATATTTTCTTCCCAATTGGCTAGTCATTCATAGAATTCGATACTAACACAACTACGTTTCATCAAAAATTCTATGGCTTCAATTACCTTTGCAGAAGAGCACAACCAGGTGGCCAATTTGGAAAAGTCAAACGACAAGAGTGGTCCCCTCTTTCATCAGATTGTGGATTTTCTTAACACCACACATGTCAGGTATGCTTTACTTCTTAATCCCACAATCTATATCTCTCAAATCAAACAGTTTTGGAACTCTGTACAGTCTATAACAATTAAAAATAGATATACACATGAATCTGTGGATACTCTTAGAGCCACAGTGGATGGGGTAACTATTGATGTTACTGAGGCATCCTTGAGGAGAATTCTCCAATTGGATGATCTCAATGGTACCATCACATTACCTATGCCAGAAATTTGGGAAAGTCTCTCTTCCATGGGGTACAATACCACTGACAAAAGGGCTACTTTCAAAAAGAGTGGTTTTTGTCCTCATTGGAAATTTTTAATTCATACTCTATTACATTGCCTTAGTCCTAAGAAAACCTCTTATGAACAGTTCAGTTCACCAATGGCTTACCCTTTGGTTTGTCTAGCAAAAGATAGAGTTTTTAATTGGTCTAAATATATTTTTACAAGTATGCAGGGCAATGTAAAGAGTTCAACAAAATTTTTGATGTACCCAAGGTTTGTGCAAGCAGTGCTAAATGAATTTCCACTGCAACCCCATAAAAGAGTTTACAAAATCCGTTGCCTTAAGCCTAAAGTTTTTCAAAATATGGATAAAATTGGCAATTGGGTTTTGACACCACTTTTTCCTCAAATGCTTGCAAAGATTGCACAGGTACAAGGTGTAGATGCAACAATCCCAGTTGTATCTCAAAACACACCTATAATAACTGTTCCTTCTATTGAATACACTCCACCTGTTACGCATACCTATGAGAGGAGGCAAAAACAGCCATCTCCTCTCATCCCAACACAGCATGTTCCTGAACCTTTTGGTGTTGGAACAAGAAATGGTGGTTCAAGGTTTCATTCTAGCCCTGCTAGGATGGATTCTGAACCAATGCCCCATGATTCACCTCTCCCAACAGGTAACACAGTTGGAAGTGTTGAGGGCAGTGAGCAACCAATGGAATTGATGGAACTATGTACCAAGTTGACTAAGCAGGTTGAATCTCTGAAGAAGGAATTGGCACATGTAAAGGAGCAACATGCCAATGATATTACTCTATTGCAACAAGAGATTCAAGCACTGAAGGATAAAGTTCAGGGGTCTAAGCAACCAAGAAGGACTGCAAAGATGGTGATTTCTTCCTCATCCTCACCCAGTGAAGATTTCTTTGATGATTTGGGTAATTCTCCCAAACAGGGGAGGAAAACAGATGCTGAGACTAAGGGGGGGAGAATTGACTTCGGGGAAGATGATATTGAAGATGATTTTGGTGTTAAAGATTTGGCATTTGAGCCAATGAATGATGTTGCAGAGCCAGAAGTTTCTCAACAACAGCAGTTTAATACAGAAGAAACAGATCAAGAGCAAGTCTTTTCCACTGTTGCAACAACAATTTCCACTGCTAACCCAATTTCCACTGATGTTCCCACTGTAGAGCAAATGGTTCCCACTGATGGTCAAACCATTACCACTGCTGAGGAAGAACTTGAAAAGATAAGAAAGGAGAAAGGGAAAGTAATTATGCAGAGTGAATAACCACAAGTTAAGAAGGTAAAGAAGAGTGTTCAAGCTCAAATTGATCATGATGATGAAGTTGCAAGGAAACTTAGAGAGGATGAAGCTGCAAGAAAGAAAAGATTGGATGAGATTGAAATTGCTGACTTCATGATGGCTCAGAGAATGGAAAAGGTGGAAACCACTGCTCCATTGGATGTTAATCTAATTTCCACTGTCCAACCTACAATTCTGAGAGAGAAGACTCCAGAATTTACATATGTCCTTACTGAAGAGGATTATGATTTCTTAATTGCTAACAATCCAGTGATCAAGAAGAAGGCAATTGACCTACTGGCAGATAAATCATTAACTGAAGTACAAAGAACAGCTCAGTTAAAAGATTTCATTGAAATGAAAACAGACAAGCACTTCAAGAAGCAATCAGTACAGTCAAAAAGGGGCAAAAGAAACCAAGGCAACCAACTAAAGCACAAGTTCTTTCTACCATGAAATCTTACTGTTGTCATGTTGGTGGATGGAAGATGAGCAAGTTCAAAGGAATGACCCCTGATCAGATTGAAAGTGCATACTACAGAGTTAAAAGGCAAGATCTTGATTTTGTTCCTATGAATTCAGAAGAAGAAGAAAGAAGATTTCCTGCACCTAAAAGGAAAGTCAAGCATAGTGAACCTCAAAATGTTAAGAAGACAAGATTTGCTGAAGCAACAAAAGTTCAATCTGAAAAGTTCACTGAAGAACAATTGACTGATATGATATTGGTTGAAGAAGAAGATTTCTATCCAGACCCACTGCAAGTCAGACATCCTATCATTGATTGGGAAGTTTACACTGCTAGTAACTTTGCTTCAACATGAAAAATTACAAGGCTAGGTGGTGAAACTTCTTCATTCATTCAGTTTGAGAACTTATCAAAGCATGTGACAGAGATGATCTTAATGCATTGTGGAGATTGGTTCAAGAAAGATTTGATGCTGGCAGTCTTAAAGATGTGAAAGAAATGCAGTTATGGGTAGATCTAAGAAGGCTCTATAAACCAAACATGACTGACAACTTTTGGAAGTTTGAAGCTAGAGGTATGGAAACTACATGGACTTATTATGACTCATGTGAAGTTCATCATGTTTCTACAAAAGCTGGAGTGGATGCTTTTATGTTTTCTGAGAAAGAATATCCACTTAGAGCTGGAACTCTTACTTCAATGTTGTCAACACAAATAAGAGTTCATGAATATACTGAAAAAGTAAGAGAATTGATTAAAAGGATTCAAGAACAATGTTCAAGAGCTATTCAAGCATTAAGAAGAAAGTGAAGTGTTTGGAAGAATTCCCCAAATCCTAAGACATTATGAAGATTGAAGAAACTTATTGATTTGCAGAGAAATCATAAGTTTAGGGGAGGATTGTTGGGAATAAAGCTAACAGTTACCACTGATAGGCTTGTGGAAGACACTGATGAAGAATGCACTGGCAGTGGAAACTCATTACCACTACTAGTACATATAGTTACCACTGCTTATTAGATAACTGATGTATTCGTGTATAGATAAGTATAGAATAGATCTTGTGTATATTCTATTTATATAGCTTAATACTTATCTTGTACAGGACTCCTTGTTCTATAAAAGGAGATCCTCGGTCATTGTCTAAGGTACGAATTACCCTAGAGAGCTTCAAGGTGTAACCCTATTGATAGCTAAGATCACTCGTATTATTATCATTAATAATATTGAAGCTTTGTGTTACATACAACTATACTCACTCACAATACATCATATAAACTGTCTTCTAAGTGTTGTTAAGTAAATTCCGCGTGCTTAATAATATTACTCAAAGTATCAACAACACAAGGTGTGTGTTTAGGTCCATCACATTTGTTGAGCATGACAAAAATTGAGGAAAGTGCATTTATTATTATTATAAAGCTTGAAAGCTAGAATTACAACTATATCATGATACCATGAGATCCAAGGAACACAAAATACGCGCAAAGCACCTAAAGGACTTGCAAATAACCTTTTGATAACATGTTTTGACTTAGGAGATTGTTCTCTTAAGATGTATGTTTTAACATCAAAACCTATCCCAAAGCAATTTGGACTCTTGAAAAATGTCATGCCAAAAACCTAATCTTGTTTGTTTTGTGACCTAAGAGTCCTTTTATTCAAGTCACCAATGACTTGTATAGGATGACCCCTCGCTTCTCTCACTTCCTTAGGATTGCCTTCATCCGAAACATTAACTTGTAATATCGGCGACCTTTCTTGATCTTGAACTATAGGTTCATTGATCACAACATCTTCTACCGAAGGAGATGATTTAGGCTCGGGCATGCTCTCATCAAAGGTAATATTCAGAGATTCCTGAATCCTCATTGTTTCCTTGTTAAGCACTATGTATGCTTTGCTAGTTTGAGATTATCCTAAGAATACACCTTCATACGACTTTGGGTCGAATTTGGTGAGATATTCTTTGGTGTTTAATATAAATACTTTACAACCAAAATCCCTAAAGTACTCTAAAGAAGGTTTCCTATTCCTAAGTATTTCATAAGGAGTTTTATTAATGACCTTTCTTATATGAACTCTATTAAAGATATAAAATGCGGTATCTAGGGCATGACATCAAAACTTTTGTGGGATGGATTGCTCTTCAAGCATTGCACGACTCATCTTTCTTAACTTACGATGTGTTCTTTCAACAATCTCAAGCGATTGAGAAGTGAACGGGCCCGATAAGTTATAAGATATTCCATGTTGTTCACAAAAGGTTCCAAATTGCATTTTATCAAATTCACTACTATGATTTGTTTTAATTGAGACAATTGAACAATCAAGTAGGTTTTCAAGTTTCTTTCTTAAAATGTTGAATTTATTCAAGACTCCATCCTTGTTTTCTAAAAATAATATCCAAGTGTAATTTGAATAATCATCAATAATCATTAAAGTGTAGAAGTTTCCTCCATAACTTTGATTCGGAGATGGACCATATCAATTCAAATGAATCAACTCTAAAACTCTATTAGTTGACACTTCCATTTTATTCCTATTATTAGTTTGTCCTTGACTCCCTAGACATGTATCACAATAATGTCTTTCGAAGCTCAACTTCGGTTAATTCTGTACTAGCTCGTTAGAAGCTAGGTTTTGAACTAACCTCATATTGGCGTGACCTAACCTTCTATGCCAAAGTGTTGAGTTGTCCATTGGACGTAAGACATATATGTTGATTAGAGTTATCACCCAACTTGCATGTATATAAGTTATTTCTCCTATGACCTTTTGCTAACACAACACCATTTTTACTAATAGTACAACTACCTTAGTAAATTTCACAATCATCATCACTTAATTGACTCACACTAATTAAATTAAAGTTTAAACCTCTAACATGCTCGAAGTTGGTAATTTCAATGGAGTCATGAAGGACATTACCTTTGCCGACAATTTTGCCATTAAGTTCGCTCCCAAAAATGACATGATTGCCATTATACGCCGTGTATGATTTGAACAATCTTCTATTCCCGGTCATGTGTTTAGTTCAACCACTATCCACTACCCACTTATCCCGTTGTAGATCACTTTTGAGACAAACCTACAACAAAGACATGACTCATACTTTTGGTACCCATTGTTTCTTGGGTCCATTTTGGTTAGCATATGAGTTACCCAAGTTGAACATTCTTGGGTCTTGAAGTAAGATACATAATTTCTCAATACCAAAACTAGAAAAAGCGGACCAAGGATTATTTTGAAAATTATTTTGACTTTGATGACTGATATATAGTTATTATATCTTTGAGTTCTAAAGAAGGTTTGGTTTGGGTAGGAGTTGTCTCTCATTTTATAGTTGTTGTATTGGTATTGAGATGACCTTTGATTATAATTATAAAAATTTCTTCTTTGATTATTTTAAAACGAAGGTCTTTGGTTATATGAAGTAGAGGGTCTCATATTAGGTGTAGGTAAAAGTGGTTTACTATTCTCTCAAGGTTGTTTATAACCAAGACCATTACAAGAACCCGAGTTAAAACTTTGTTTTGGGTTTACATTTCTTGCGAAGGGAGCTTGGTTAACTCGAGAGCTTACAAAGGGAGCTTGAGGAGTAGTTGGTTTAATAACATTTCTGGATGTAGATCTAATTTCCCTCAGAGGCTTGGCGCGTTTATGGCGCGTCAATGCGTCAGGTAACGCGTCAGCCTTGGAAATTTTCGGATCTTGGTCTTGACTTGATTTAACAAATACCAATTGTTTTGTTAGACTCTCAGGAGTGGTTTTTTCCTTGTTTTGAAAAACCAAGACCTCCCTTATCTTGAGACACCTTTTGACGACTTATTATTTCTTCTTAATCATTAGTGCTCTTCTTATATTTAGAAAAACTTAAAGATTCTTTTTGAAGCTTAGACATTTTGTCATTCAAAGAGTTAACCTCAAGTGTGAGTTCCTCACATCTTTTACATGGTTTAACCACCTCTTTGCAATGCCTTAGTGTCTTTATTTATTTCTCAAGTTCATAAAATCTTTCATTAGACTTAATGCGTTCTTGTTCAAGAAGACGTTTTTCTTCAATGACTTTTTGAAAAGTTTTTGTAAAATCATCATTAAACTTAACTAGTTCCTCATTCTCCTTTTGCAAACTGATAATATCTAAGTTATTAGAAGAAGAAGAGTTTAGAGATACCTCAAATTTTTCTTGAGCCATAAGACACGTAGCGTCATTTGTTGGTTGGTCTTCATCTTCACTATCACTCCACGCACCTCCAACGAATGCCTTGTTTACTTTAGGCTTAGGGCATTCATTGATGAAGTGACCCTTCTCTCCGCAATTGTAGCATCCTTGGGTGCGTCTTGAGCTTTCACCAACCTTGTTGTTACTACTTCGGTTCCCCCCAAAGTTGTTCCTTCCACCATTATCTCGGTTTCCAAACCTATTTCTTCTACCAAAGTTACCACCTTTCCTAAAGAACCTCCGAAAGTTCTTATCCATGAGATTGTATTCTTCGTCGTTCATATCATCTTCTTCATTGCTATGATCTTGACTATCACTATCATCACTAGCTTGAGTACTAGTGACTTTAGCCTTAAGAGCCAAAGACTTAACCTTCTCCTTCTTGTCTTTGGTACTCACCTTGTCGTTCTCAAGAATCATCTCATAGACCTTGAGGTTTCCAATGAGCTCGTCAAGAGATAGTTCCGCCAAATTTTTGGCTTCTTCTATCGCCGTAACCTTTGGCCTCCACATTATCAGAAGTGCTCGAAGAAACTTCCTCACATGGTTCTTGTTATAGAAGCTAGGATCTAGAGCCGTGAGGCTAGTGATAATAGCATTGGACCTTGTGTAACCATTATCAATGGTTTCTTCATCCGAGAGCGTAAACTTCTCATATTGTTGTATGAGTAAGTCGATCTTGCAATCTTTCACTTGAGAGTTGCCTTGATGAGTGATGATGAGAGAGTGCCAAATTTGCTTGGCGGTCTTGCAAACATGAACCCTCTCGAACTCCCTTCGAGGTACAGCATTATAAATCAACATCTTGGCTTCCTCATTCTTACCAAGCTTTCTTATTTTATCATCATTAAGATCCAAGTGTGGCTTCTTCACCAACAAATTTGTTTCGGGGTCTTCCACCAAGAACTCAAAGTTGCCATTTTGGATGATTTCCACAAATCAAGATCTTTGGACCTAATAGGTCTCAAACCGAGTTTTCCAAAAACAAAACCCATTGGTCTCTAGCAAAGGTGGTATTTGCATAAAACATCCCTCTACATAGTTCTCTTGAGCCATGGATCTATACTCAACTTTACCAAAAATCTTCGTTAGGATTTTAGATTTTTGGAAAAGAAGTTTTTGACTTAAAACAACTTCTCGGGAGGGTTTTAACGCTCAAAACTCGAGTATTCCGCTCTGATACCAATTGTAGAACCGTAGAGGGGGGTGAATACGGTTTCTTAGGCTTTTAAAAACTTTAAGCCAATAAGAACACCAAGTGGTTGTACAACACTCCAACAACCACAAACACAATTCACAACACAAGTATATAAAGCAAGTAAGAAGACACCACGATATATACTGGTTCGGGATGGGGGTTTATACCATCCGTACGTCCAGTTGCGAATCCGACACCGATACTATTTCACAAGTATAATCCTTTTGGTTGATTACAAACCGTTACAATTTACTCCACCAATATTCAACAATATTGATGCTCACAAAGAAGGAGTTACTCCCACGTTATTCCGCCCTCGGAAACCACCCAAAAGAATCTCGCGATTC
>LBNU01038921.1:407483-422265 GCA_014162995.1 Artemisia annua
TAATGAAGAAAACATTTGAGAAAGCCCTAGGGCACTGATGGTTAAGTGTGGTGTGTTGTGTGTCTTTTGTGCAAGAGGTCAGGTGTTCGCCCTGGGCTTGTTGCATTTCTGTTTTTGTAACATTTATTTTTTTTCTTTTTCCACCACACTTTAACAACAAATATAAACAACTTTTGAAAAGAAACTTTTACTGAAAAGCTTTGAATAAGCCTGTGCAAGCTTTAGATCCCAACAGTTTGAAGTTTTATGTCAAAGGAAGAATCTTTCCACAACAAACTTTAACCAAATGAGCAAAAATGCACAAACTAAGCAACATGAACAAGCACAGTCTCAAACAAACACTTGACAACTAATAACAACAATAAGAGGTTAGGAATCATGGATCAAACAAGCTCAACTGGTTACTGATGCAGCAACAGCCACAATAGGGCAAAAAGGAGGTCAAAAATAAGCTAGTAAATAGGTAGTGAGTGGAAAAAAACTAAAATCAAATGAACTAAGACAATACTATGGAGAGTCCAAATCAACAACAATCAAGTCAAATGGCCAATTAATGAGCTAGATATGGTCAAAGAGAAATGAGTCAGAACTGAAGGCTGGGTGCAGGACACCTAAATGAGCAAGCAGGCCACTACAAGATCAATTTTACCCAAGCAAATGATTACCAAACCTAACTTTTCTTTTTGAAATTGATAAACAAGCAACCCAAGATTACAAAACAACAAATCCTACTGATTTCTAAGCCAAGATAAACCCTACAAGTGCTCTAGAAAACTGTCCCATTTTCACAGTTAAGAAAAATTTGACTTTTCTATTTTGTGAACCATATGACTTTATTGAAATTCTAATGACCCTATATTACTGAGTCTGATGTGTAAACCCTAAATGAAAGCAACTTAAGCAATATAAACATGTTTTCAGCCTAAATACAGATTATGCTCACTCAAAATTTCAACAGTTATGTAAAACCAAGATTAAAAAGGGAACTTTAACTTCTAATTAGGAACCTACTGATATTGTGTTTTCATTACACTATACTAAACCTAGGAATGGTTTCTAAACAAATTTTAACCAGAGGGAGCCACAAGAACACAGTTAAAATAGCAAATCCAAACACCCCTATTGAAGCTGTTTTCACAAATTTAAGAAGCGATACAATGATTCCAACCATGAAACTGATAAATTAACTTATAGAAACATGAAACAAGCATAATTGAACAATGATGAACAACAAACAATTATAACTAAGATGAGTAAATATTGCAAAGATAAAAGATATAGAGACAGTCTTACAAACGATCCAAGCATAGAACAAAAGTGAACCAGGAACTCAAACCATTAACTCATACTCCCCATGGAGTTCTAATACCTAGGTCGTCCAGTGTGCACCATGTTCCTTGCTCCTTCTTATCTTCTTCTTCTTCCTTTTTTTTATATATATTTTTTTTATTTTATTTTTTATTTTTATTTTAATTTTTTTTTATACTGAAAGACTGAGTAAGATTGCAATTATCTTTGATGTTAAACCTGAGCTCACTAAGCCATTACTTAGCTCATAAACTCAAGCAGTAGAGTTTTTAATAGAATTTAAAACAAGGAAAGTAAAAACAGAATTCTCGAAAACAAACTTGAAGCTTGGATTAAATTTAAAAGCTGAGTTACAAATACAATAACTTAATTAAATGGAAATTGAGCTAAAATACTACTTAAAAACTACTCACCATGAAAGGCTTACAAGAGACCTATTTATACTATACTAGGAATTAGGGTAAACTTCTTCCTTGTGCTTCTTTTGTGAGTGAAAATAGTTGTACATCACTTCTGTGCTTCTTGTGAACAAATCCCATCCATCCATTGGTTTTAAAATGATCTCAGCCGTTCAATTTAGTTTTGGCGCCCAAATGGTTGTGGATTGGTGACCTGGCAATGGATACCCGTGAGATTGGGATTGGTATTAGTGAGGATGGATGCTTTTGAGGTATTGGGGAGAGGGTGGAGTGTAGAAGAGGAGCTATGGAGGAGGGTGGTTACATGGCGGGTAAAAGAAGGACAAGNTTATTTGACTTGGGGAGTTATAAGAAAATGTGGGGTGGGTTTTATTTATTTAGGATTGGGCCTGGAGTTGTGATGATGGGCTAGGGATAATGGATTGGTGGTGATGGGTTAGATTTAGGATTAGATAAATAAACAAAGGGTCCATTTGGTTTGTAGGTTAATTAAACACAAGGACCAAAATTGTAATTTACTGAATCTTGAGGGACCACTTCTGCCATATTTTCAAAATCACTTCCAAGGGCCATAATTGCCATTCCTTAATTTCCCAAGGACCTTTTGAGCGTTTTTCTTCAAAGATAAATATCCAAGGACCAATATTGCCAATTTTGAAACTTCAGGGACTAGACTTGTAAATTTTTGAAAGCTTTTCTCCCAAAGATCATTTTTGATTTTAACGGACTTGGTTTGACTTTTCTCTCAAAATAAATGCTTAGGGACTAATCTTGTCAAGTTTTGAAAGTCGGGGGACTAAAACTGCTAATTATGCAAACTTTGGTTGATTTTCATTTGTTTTTAATCATTTTGCATTTAAAACATGTAAAACACGATCTTTGGGATATTTTATGTATTTTGATATATTTCTGAGTGTTTTCAGATGTTTTGCAGTTTATTTAGACCAAAAATGATGAGTATTTGCACACTCATCAGTTATCAAGGCAATCATGACCTTATCTCTCGATCTTATTTTCACCAAACCATCGCTATTTTACTTTTTATTTTATTTTATTTTAATTATGTTTCTTATTTATTGGCTTAAAAACATAATCGGCGGATTTAAAATGCAAATGATAAACAAAACTACGAGTTAGACATTTAGGATTCCTCGCTCCTCGCGAATGACTCGGTCTTTCCGACTCACCATACTATACGAACGGGTACACTGCCCGTGAGTGTTGGTGACTATATAAAGGATTTGGTATATTATGTATCTAAAACTAGATGGATTACAACCATCAAGTTTTTGGTGACGTGTATTTTAGGTGTCAAATTAGTAGTTTTTGTATAATTATTTTCTTGTTTTTATTGAGTTTTTAGCGTTTTTAGATTTTAAAGTAGTGTTGTTTTGCTGTTTTTTTTTTTAATTTGCAGGCCCATACGGCATATGCTCATTCCATAGCATACAACGTATGAGCTCTTGTCTTGAACTAATTTCAACAAGAACTTACATACGGCGTATGCTAATCCAATAGCATAATATCATACGACGTGTGAGCTCTCGTCTTGAATTTTTTCTTATTAGGGCACGCATACGGCGTATACTCTCCAATAGTATACGGCGTAAGCTATATACGATGTATATGATCATTGTCTATACGGCATATAAAAGTTCTGTTAAGCAAGGTAAACCTTTTATTTTCATTTCTTTTTGGTTTAGTTTCCTTTAATTANAACGAATGAAGACATAAAGAGTAAAGGTTTTTCACACCATAAATCATTGATTATCAGTTTTTCATTATGATTTCGATTATCTTGTCTACTCTGAATAATATTTTTTATCATTTGTTATGGAAGGCTAAGCCTTTTTTGCTTGCCTTGTTATGAACCTCTTTGATTCAATGATATATGTTCTTTAGTTTATTCTAGGTATGCTTTGGATGATTTCTGTACAGTTATAGACTTACGCCTTTGCATAGACCATGGCTACCTGTTGATTATAGTTGTTTAGTATGCGATAACCAAGTGAAAGACACCTATATGAATCATTATATTATCTTGGCAAGTAATGTTAATGGTGGCGCGATTTTCCGATAACCAAGGCCGCCACCTGGTTAAAAGTGGTAGACAATAAGGTTTAAGATTTAGTAGCAACAGTGGCGATTTCCGATAACCAATGCTTTCTAACCTTTGTCGAAAAAACTAAGTGGTTTGGCACCCACCAAAAAAGTAGTTTACATAAATCAGTTGATGGTACTTAATGCTTGGATCATTAGTTAGGGTAGATGACCTGACGAGCCTACCCAGCTTTTAGGAAGAAGTTAGAAGCGGACCGTATCGACCTCCTCTACCTTTGATTCACTAAAGTACACTAGATAAACATTGCACTAGAACCATGTCATTGATGAAATTAGGGGGTTATCAAGGCAATCATGACCTTATCTCTTGATCTTATTTTCACCGAACCATCGCTATTTTACTTTTTATTTTATTTTATTTTAATTCTGTTTCTTATTTGTTGGCTTAAAAACATAATCGGCGGATTTAAAATGCAAATGATAAATAAAACTACGAGTTAGACATTTAGGATTCCTCGCTCCTCTCGAATGACCCGGTCTTTCCGACTCACCATACTATACGAACGGGTACACTGCCCGTGAGTGTTGGTGACTATATAAAGGATTTGGTATATTATATATCTAAAACTAGATGGATTACAACCATCAAGTTTTTGGTGACGTGTATTTTAGGTGTCAAATTAGTAGTTTTTGTATAATTATTTTCTTGTTTTTATTGAGTTTTTAGCGTTTTTAGATTTTAAAGTAGTGTTGTTTTGCTGTTTTTTTTTTTAATTTGCAGGCCCATACGGCATATGCTCATTCCATAGCATACAACGTATGAGCTCTTGTCTTGAACTAATTTCAACAAGAACTTACATACGGCGTATGCTAATCCAGTAGCATAATATCATACGACGTGTGAGCTCTCGTCTTGAATTTTTTCTTATTAGGGCACGCATACGGCGTATACTCTCCAATAGTATACGGCGGAAGCTATATACGATGTATATGATCATTGTCTATACGGCATATAAAAGTTCTGTTAAGCAAGGTAAACCTTTTATTTTCATTTCTTTTTGGTTTAGTTTCCTTTAATTAGGTTACTTTTAGATTGCTTGTACTACTGATTCTTCTCGTTTCGTGTTTCATATAACAAGAAAATGGCAAACATTAACGACATGACTATGGAGGAATACATGTCAAGGACTCGTACTGACCATGATGCGGGATTTGTGCAACCTAGGATTGAGGATAACATCGCGTTTGAAATCAAAGGTCACATTTTGAAAGAGCTAAGGGACACTCCTTTAGCTAGTAAAGACGATAAGGATGCTAATGAGCACATTGTGAAGGTTTTGGAAATTTCTGATATGTTTAACCATCCGGGAGTAATAAGAGATCAAATCATGCTTACTATCTTTCCAACGACCCTAATTGGAGCAGCACAGAGATGGCTTAAGAGCGAGCCAACCGGGCTACATGAGAAATTCTGAAAAGCAAGTTTCTTGTTAAATACTGCTCACCTTCGAAGATTGGAAGGCAAATCGAAGAAATTTACAACTTCAAACAAGAAGTTGATGAAACTCTATATAGGGCATAGGAAATGTATAAGAGCTTATTGTTTAAATGTCCACAACATGATTTGAATCCTATATATGTAAGAAATAGTGGTGTTCTACAAGGGACTAGACGTGCCGACTCACCAAATGATAGACTCACAAGGTCCCATTCCAAAGATGACCCCAGAAACGGTAAGAAAGCCATCCAAGAAATGGCTGATCTTTCTCAAATGTGGCACGACGGTGCCAATGGACGTAGAAGAGCGGTGGATAATTTTGTAGGATTGGCCACCGAACTCGACAAACTGGGACGCGATCTTACTAGTGTTAAGGAAAGGTTTCATGTTACAAGTCGGTTGTGATATCTGTCATGGTTATCACTGCCAAAGAGTGCCCATTGAAATATGAAGTTCAGATCGGAGAAGCTAAATATGAGGAATTTTATGGATGACCTTTCTCAGGGAATGGAAATGGATACAGACAAAGAGCACCACGATAATACTTTAGTAATGAGAACGTACCTTCAGGAGGAGACCGTAGAACAGCTCCGGAGGAATTACTGAAAAAGTTTATGGATTAATCTGCTAAAAGGAATGTTAAAGCCGAAGAAATGTAAAGAAATTCAATGCCATTATCGAGATTACAATAAAGAATCAAGCTCCACCCATAAATAACCTAGAAAATCAGGTTGATCAAATCACTCGAGCCAGGAAGGTTTGATGGAGCCTCTACAAACAATCTTGGTAAAGTTCTATTAGATAGGTATATTATATATGTTAGTTGGCCCAAGCCCGGTTAAGGGCTTTGGGTCAATCATGGTTTAGGGTTTTGTTTTATATTGTTACTTTTCCATATACATCCATGCATATTGATTTTCCATAGATTCATGCACGTATAAGTGAATCTTGCCTACATCAGTCATCACGTTCATCCCTTTTCTTTTTGCATACACAATATCTCATCATGGTTATCACAGAAGTACCTCCACCCACTACCCTCTCCAAATCCGTCAAGCTACTAGCCATACCCCCCATCACAAGCTTTGTTCTTGTGAATCTATATCTCGCGAAGGCTAACGTACTATTATGTTAGTTTATCAAAGTCCTCACAAAGATTTTCCAATTCTTCGAAATAAAGATTTCTCCCTTGCTACAAGATCCCTTCATCAGTTTATTAGCCTTAGATTTTTATTTTATTTAATTTTTTATTTTAAAGTTTGTTGCTCCAGTCTCGAGCTTTAGCCATGGGCTTTAGGTCCATCATGGTTTAGGGTTTTGTTTTATACTATCTATAAATATTGCTTGAATAATAAAGTTATCCTCACGGGGTTTAACCTTTCAACAAGTTCAAGTAAATGCCATCAACAACAAGTTCGACGAGGCTCACCAACTACTAGCATTTCTAATGAGACTAACAATTCATTTTCTAGTACTTTATATTTTGTTGAACAGGTTACTCATGTGTTTGCAAAGAATAAGAGTACTACCCAAGAACTTCCCATGGTTAATCCGTATGTCAAACCATACGTGCCACCACTTCCTTTTCGCAAAGGAAAATTCAGGATTACGAGGAGTACCGAAGAAAGATTTTCTTAGAAAGTGTCAACAAGGCAAAAATCAACAAACCAATTGTTGAAGCCTTACAAAAGGAAACAAAGTGCCTTCGAGCACCTGAAGACGAACTCACAAGCAAATCAAAGATCGAAGAGGTGAAGAGCGCAACATTAAACAAGAGAATCACTACCAGGTTCAGTTATTTTGTGTTGAAGTTTATAAACAATGATTCAATAAACCATATCATTAATAATTAAACAATATATATGAGGCTTTTACTGAAAGAAAATGAAAATCAAGATGATTCGGAAAAATTATAACGTACGAATTTGTTTGCAAAAAAATATTGTTCTAGAAGATAATCCAACAATATCAGATTCATAACTTATAAACACTTTTGAATGGCATTTGTTTGTGGGGCTGCCAATCGGCACAAAAAATTAAATAATAAACATTTGTGATTCAAAAATTAGATCTCTACAGTTAACATTTAAGTTTTTGTTAAAAAAATAGATCAGTTTCTTATTTATTTTATTTTTTTTCGTTTCCCCTAAAGATATGAATTTTGTTTGTGCTAAATATTAGTTCAACTTTATGTGGTTAAAATTCAACCTCATGTTAATATAAGGGATAATCATTTTTAAATATACCTAACTAGCCACTTTATTCGTTTTTGTGTGTATCCAACTTTTTTTTCTTCTATTTTACATACAAACTTCTTAATAATGGCTATTGCATGTATCATTAGGGACATATTATGACATGTCCACCATTTATCCGTCATTAAAAACATAATATATTTTTAATGATACACATAATCAACATTATTAATAGCTTGTATGTAAAATAGAAAATAATAATAATAATAATAATAAGTTTGACACACATAAAATAATATAGTGGGTAGCTGGGTACATTCAGAAATGATTATCCCTTAATATAATTAGCTTTATTACTAATATAATTTTATTTTTCAATTTATGCAGTTATCTCATGTTTCTTGGTCCTTATGCGAATACCATAGAAAGATATATATAGAATCTTGTGATGTATTGTCAAGTGTGATTCCATGGTATGCTGTAGGACAAATGCAAAAGCTTCAAGTGTTGGAGATAAGAGGAGGTGAATTGATGATGGAGGTATTTGAAACTCAAGAGATGCACAACAAGAGTGTTACTCATACTAGAAATTCACTTCCAAGGCCAGAATATGTTATGATGCTTAAACTTCCAAAACTAAAGATCTTGAAAATTCAAGGGTGTAACCTTTTGGAACATATATTCACATATTCTACTCTAGAAAGCCTCACGCAACTCGAAGAGTTAGAGATAATGGATTGCGAGGCAATGGAAGTCATTGAAAAGAAAGATAATGGAGAGCAAACAACGACATCTGATATGGTGGTCTTTCCTCATTTAAAATCCCTTTCACTAGTCGATCTACCAAATGTTGTGGGTTTCTTTTTGGGGAGGAGTGAATTCATATGGCCGGCCAGCATTGGAAAAGGTTGTGATCGTTGAATGCCCACAAATGTGTTCACTTATGGTCAGTCTACAGCTCCGAAGCTTAACTTTCTAAATACAAGTTTAGGCGAACATAGTTTTGAATGTGGCCTTAACTTTCAAGTGACGACTGTTGGATCGTAAACTTGATTTAGTCCAATAAAGATTGGACTATCCATAAAAGCCCAAGCCCATGATCAAGAAGATTCTAGAATGACGAAGAATGGTATGGAAGCTTCTAGAAAGTCGTAGAATGGTATGGAAGCTTCTAGAATTGTAGTAGATGATATCTACTAGAAGTATC
This sequence comes from Artemisia annua, assembly GCA_014162995.1. Taxonomy (NCBI): domain Eukaryota; kingdom Viridiplantae; phylum Streptophyta; class Magnoliopsida; order Asterales; family Asteraceae; genus Artemisia; species Artemisia annua. The sequence continues at coordinate 416,172 of LBNU01038921.1, forward strand.
TAGCTAGTTGTGATAGAAATATCTAGTAGGATTTTTCTAGAATTAGATAATTAGATAATGATGATGATGTATTAAGAATGATCAAGATGATATAAGAAGTATCTAGATGGTAGTAGAGTATCCATGGAAATATCTCGTCTCTAAAATATTTCATGGAGTAATATAAATAGATGTTAGTGTAATGCATTTGGATGTACCTAAGCAAAGCTTAAGCAATAAAAGTTCCTTTGTGAAAGTTCTCTAAAGTGTTCTTCTCTTCATCTAAGATAAGCCTAAAAGGCCATCGTGTTTTCCAACAAAGTGGTATCAGAGCTAGAAGATCGAGATGTCAAGTGCAATGAACTTGTTCCAATTTCATCGTCTTACCAAAGACAACTATGGTAGTTGGTGCATTCGAATGAAGGCGTTACTCGGTTCACATGATGTGTGGAAGATAGTCGAAAAAGGTGTTGACAAAGTTAATGATGAAAGTTCGTTGAATGCCGCCCAAAGGGTGGAGTTGTAAAAGGCAAGAAATAAGGATCAAAGTGCTCTTACACTCATCTATCAATGTCTTGATGATGCGATGTTTGAGAAAGTTGCAAATGCAACCACTTCTAAGGAAGCGTGGGAGATCCTTCAAAATGCTTTCAAAGGAATTGACAAGGTGAAAAAGGTACGTCTTCAAACTCTTAGAGGAGAGTTCGAAAAGCTCCAAATGGAGGAATCCGAAACCATTTCGGATTATTTCACTCGTGTCTTAACCATTTCAAATGAAATGATGAAAGCTTGAGTGACACAAGAATGATAGAAAAGATTCTTCGCTCTTTGCCACCAAGCTTTGATTACATTGTCGTGGCCATAGAGGAGTCAAAAGACATAGACTCTATGACCATTGATCAACTCATGGGATCTTTACAAGCCCATGAAGAGAAGTTAAAGAAAAGAAGGGGGAAAGAACCCTTGGAGCAAGCTTTATACTTAAAGGTCTCTTTCAAAGAAAGAGAAAAGAGCTTTCTACATGGAAAGGAGCAAGGACAAGGACGCGGTACTTTTCGAGGTCGTGGTGGTTTCCAAGGCCGAGGACGAGGAAGAGGAAGAGAAGATGTCAACAAAGAAGATGAAAATCAATGGTCTCCATATCGAAGAGGTCGTGGGAGAGGCTTTCAATCTCAAAGAGGAGGTAAGACCCAACTACAATGTTATAATTGTCNCAAGGACGCGGTACTTTTCGAGGTCGTGGTGGTTTCCAAGGCCGAGGACGAGGAAGAGGAAGAGAAGATGTCAACAAAGAAGATGAAAATCAATGGTCTCCATATCGAAGAGGTCGTGGGAGAGGCTTTCAATCTCAAAGAGGAGGTAAGACCCAACTACAATGTTATAATTGTCGCAAATATGGTCATTATGCCAGTGAGTGTAGTAGCTCAAGACAAGTGGAAGAAAAAACTAATCTTGTGGAGGTAGAAGACAAAGATGAGCTTACCTTGCTAATGGCAAGACATGATGAACAAGAAGAGAGGATAGAGCCCTGGCATATAGATTCCGCTGCAAGTAACCATATGACGGGTGAAGAAGACTTGTTCGTGGAGATGGAGGAAAGTAAAGGTAACGTCACCTTTGGAGATGAATCAAAGGCACCGGTGAAAGGAAAAGGTAAGATACTTATCCGAGCTAAAGATGGAAGTCACCAATATATTTCAGACGTATATAATGTGCCCAATCTTAAAAGTAACATTTTAAGTGTGGGACAACTTTTAGAGAAAAACTACGATATTCATTTCAAAGATCATAGTGCTACAATAAGAAATCCCGAAGGAAAGCTCATAGCAAAAGTGCGTATGACTAAAAACCGAATCTTCCTTCTAAACATTCAACATGATGAAGCTAAGTGATTAAAGAGTTGTTTGAAGGATCATTCGTGGCTTTGGCACATGAGGTACGGGCACTTAAACTTTGGTGACTTAAAGTTATTATCCTCAAAGGGAATGGTGAAAGGGTTAGATCAAATTGATTATCCCAATCAAGTATGTGAAGGATGCCTTCTTGGGAAGCATGCTAGGAGTTCGTTCCCGAAAGAAGCGACATCACGAGCTAAAGAGCCTCTACAACTAATTCACACGGATTTGTGCTGTCCCATTACTCCACCCTCTCATGGTAAGAATCTTTACTTCATGCTTTTTATTGATGACTTTTCAAGAAAAACATGGGTATATTTTCTAAAAGAAAAATCCCAAGCTTTTGAAGCTTTTAAGATATTTAAAGCTATGGTTGAAAAGGAGTAAAGTTTAAAAATTAAATCCATGAGATCCGATAGAGGTGGAGAATTTTTATCAAAAGAATTTAACAAATTTTGTGAGGATAATGGGATCCGGAGATTTCTAACGGCTCCTTACTCACCACAACAAAATGGAGTGGTGGAGAGAAAGAATAGAACCATTCTCAATATGGTCCGAAGCATGTTGAAAAGTAAGAAGATGCCAAAGGAGTTTTGGGCCGAAGCGGTTGATTGTGCGGTATATCTATTGAACCGGTGTCCGTCAAAGAGTTTAGACAACAAGACTCCACAAGAAGCATGGAATGGGATGAAGCCTACCGTATCTCACCTAAGGGTATTCGGAAGCATAGCGCATGTCCACGTTCCGAGCCAAAGGCGATCCAAGCTTGATGATAGAAGTGAGAAGCATGTATTCGTTGGCTATGACAAGCAGTCGAAAGGTTATAAGCTCTATAATCCAATCACAAGGAAGGTGGTAGTAAGTAGAGACGTGGAGTTCGATGAAGAAGAAGCATGGGATTGGATCATTAAAGAAAATGAAAGGTATGACTTTCTTCCTATGACTTACGAAGAAGAAACGGGTGAATCAAGTGAAGAAGCCCAACAACCTCGAAGTCCAACTCCAACCCAAGACTCACCTTCAAGTTCAAGTGAAGGAGAACCAAAGACAAGAAGTTTGCAGGAGCTCTACGGGGTAACTGAGGAAATACCCCTTCTTTGTTTATATGCTGACTGTGAACCTTTAGTTTTTGAAGAAGCTATGAGAAGCAAGAAATGGAGACAAGCCATGGACGAGGAGATAAAGTCAATAGAAAAGAATGATACGTGGAAGTTGACGACCCTTCCGAAAGGCCAAAAGGCTATTGGAGTCAAGTGGGTATACAAGGGCAAGAAAAACGCCAAAGGCGAAGCGGATAAGTACAAGGCAAGGCTTGTGGCTAAAGGGTACAAAAAGAAGCATGGTATCGAGTATGAAGAGGAAGGATGTAAGAATGATACATGCGAGGTCCAAAAACCAAGTTGTAGATATCTTCACCAAGCTGCTCAACGAGCGAGATTTCTCAAGACTAAGGATGATGCTTGGAGTAGGGAAATCAAGTTTAAAGGGGGGTGTTGGATCGTAAACTTGATTTAGTCCAATAAAGATTGGACTATCCATAAAAGCCCAAGCCCGTGATCAAGAAGATTCTAGAATGACGAAGAATGGTATGGAAGCTTCTAGAAAGTCGTAGAATGGTATGGAAGCTTCTAGAGTTGTAGTAGATGATATCTACTAGAAGTATCTAGCTAGTTGTGATAGAAATATCTAGTAGGATTTTTCTAGAATTAGATAATTAGATAAGGATGATGATGTATTAAGAATGATCAAGATGATACAAGAAGTATCTAGATCGTAGTAGAGTATCCATGAAAATATCTCGTCTCTAGAATATTTCATGGAGTAATATAAATAGATGTTAGTGTAATGCATTTGGATGTACCTAAGCAAAGTGTTAGGACCTAAGTTTATCAACGTTTATCAAGTTTCGGTTATTTCAGTACATGTAATAGGTTGCTAGTTTATCTAAGTTATTCATGTAATCATTTAGAGTCCAAGAAACGTCCAATGGGCCTAGAAGCCCACGAATAAGAGAAGATAGGGAAGAGAGGAGTGTTGCCCTACTCTTCACCTATAAATAGGACTCATATGTTATCATGTAACTTGTTGGTTATTTTAATATCATAAAGAAACTCTTGCACTTTTATTCTTCTCATTTGATCTAATCAACCAAACTCTATTTCTCATCTTATTTCTATCAAATCAATACTTGTGTTTACAATATGGTGACCTAACAAGTGGTATCAATCGCTAGAAGAAGGTGTAGTTATTTGTTTTTGTACCTAACGAACCAAAAACTTGTTTTTACTCGTTAATTTTTGCAAAAGATTGCAACTTTCTTTTTTGTTTCGTGTTTCTATCACATCTTTGTCCTCAAACTTGTGTTACAAACTCAAAACAACCAACAAAGTTTGAAATTTTTTCAAAAATTTAAGATTCGTACAACTTGTACTATTTTTCGAAATTTTTGAAATTTTTGAAAAGTGGTTCAAGTTTGCAACTTTCCTTAAGATTTCATCATTTTAAAGTTAGTTGTACAAGAATCTTGGATTAAAAACGTGATCTTGGATTGCTTTTTACAAAAACAAAATCTGCCAAACTTTGCCTAGTTTTCGAGAACCTTAAACCCCTTTCTATCGAGATCTTTGTTCAGTGCTCCTAAGGTGTTTCCGTTGCTTACTCAGTGCTTTTCTCTCTTGTATAAGAAAGAAAACACTTCGACTCGTTGGATATTATCGAGCTTGTATAATCTCGATAATTTTGGAACATTTTTTCGAAAAACAGAAAACTTTCGAGATCTTTTTCAATTTTTTCGAAATCTTTACTGTTTTCGAGAACTTTGGAATTTTCGAAATCTTTTCTCATTTTTTTCGAAAACTTTGCTTTCTTCCACAAACTTAGAGATTTCGAAATTTTCTTTCAAATTTCTCGAAAACTTGCAACTTTCGAGATCTTTGATAATTTTCGAGATCTTTGGTAATTTTCGAGATCTTTGGACTTAGACTGTTTTTTCGAGATATTCTTCAACAAAGTTTCGAGAACACACTTGGGAAAGTTTTCGAGAATTGGCATAACACTTATACCTTCTACATGATCCATTTACACACAAGTCTTTCATCATGTCTCAACTACCGTACTCAAACTCTCTTTATACTCCACGTCACAGTACTGACCCTCGCCATGTATTACACTTTGGTAATGAAACAAATCCACCTATGTTGTTACCTGGTAACTACACTTATTAGAAACGACGATTCATACAATGGGTTAACGGTCGTCCACAAGCTGATCTCATAGTGAAATCCATTCTTCAAGGACCATATCAAATGAAATTCATTGCTGATTCAACTGGGTTCATTGAACTACAAACTAAAGACACTTTGACTGGTTCTGATCTAGCTCAATACGATGCTGATCAACAAGCTGTTTGGTACATCATACTAGGCCTTCCAAACTCCATCTACTCTATAATGGACTTTGACGCCAGTGCTCATGAAATGTGGAAACGTCTTGAACTCATGCATCTGTCATACCATGAATTCCGAATGAATCAGCTACTACAGTCATGTCTCCATAGAAAGTTTCTGAAAAACATTCTCCCTGCTCCACCTATCACACTTCATAGCTATCTGGAATCACCGCTGTCAAATCTAGGAAAGCTTGAAGATGATACTACTAATGTGGATAAGACATCTAGCAAATCTCATGGAAGTGCATATTATCTGCAAGCATATCTTTCGGCACTTCACAATGAAGCACGCAACTCTACTCCTGAGATTGATCACACAGTGTCTAACAACAACTCTTATGCTTCTGTCAAAGATGACTTAGATGGAACTGATGCTATGCTACTGATGGCTGACACACAGGTAATCCAAGTAAGTGATTCCAGTCCTATCTATGACACTGATGATCAGTATCAGGTATATGATTCTAATCCATGCCTGATACATGACATTGGTTCTCCTTCTGCTTTTGTCTCAGACGAGGAACAAGTTGTTCAATCTGATTCTATGTTACCTACTCACGTGATTGATCAAATGTCCACAGTGGTTTTATTTGATGATGAACCAATAAACCAAGATGTTTCATTTGATGAATCAATTACGCATAATGCTCATGATAACAATGATCAAATTGAACAACATTAACCTTTGACTGATTCAGACGCTGAATGGAGAATGTTACTTATGACTAGCCAAAATCAAAATATCCAGTGTCAAGCACTGAATGCAAAGTTA
>LBNU01038922.1:1552-11817 GCA_014162995.1 Artemisia annua
AACCTGTAGATAGGCCAGAATATCTGTACCTTAGTCCAAATGCACAAGCAAGATTAATAAATAACGAGAGAAAAGAATCACTCCTGCTTCACCGAACCTAGAAGAGAAGGGACACGAATCAAGAAGAGTCCGGTTCGCGTAAGTTACCTCTTTTATTTATCTTTCCATTTTAAGTGACTTTCTATTTTTAGTAACTTTCCATGATTAGTAAGTTTCCTTATTTAGCAGGTTTCCATAAATAGCAAGTTTCCATAAATAGCAGGTTTCCATAAATAGCAAGTTTCCACAATTAGCAAGTTTCCATAATTAGCAAGTTTCCATATTGGGCATGTTTTCCAAGTGTTAACATATTATTTTAGATTGGTATTATCATATTATCAAGATCTCATGTTCATAAGTATCAAGAATTCCGTTTTGGAAAGGTTTTACGAAATTAGGGTTTCATGGAATCACCGAACATGTTTTAGGGTTAAAGGTGTCAATTTCACAAGTTATGTAGTCACATATGATCACATACTCATATAATACATCAACTTAAGTCAAGAAATTCAAATAAGCCAATATTACACTTTGCACCCTCAAGTTTACCAAGTTTTACAATTTAACTCTTATAATTATATAATTTACAATTAAGTCCAAGAGAATTCCATATTTACCAAACAAGCACATCATTTTACCAAAATTCAGAATATCACATCAGATTGCACATATAGTACCATTCAGCCCCTTAAGTTTCAGAATTTACACATTTAGTCCCTTAAGTTTATAAAACTTATTAATTAAATCATAATTCCATAATAATTACACAATAAGCACATAAATACTCAAAATTACACAAAACACTCTTAATATCATTATTTACTCAAAATAACTCCAAGTTTCCAGAATTTACAGTTTTAGTCCCTCCTTTTCTAATTATTCCAATTTCACCTAATAATTTACTAATAATTACATAACAAGTCCTTATAATTATGAAAAACATCCAAACAACCCATGCACTATTTTTACCACATTTCTAACAGATTTAGATAAGTTCTAATTCAGCCCACAAGTTTTAGAAAATTACAAAACAACCCCTATACTTATTATTTCATTCGTTAATTAATAAAAACATACCAAACCCTAAAATTTATTTCCAATCATTACACCACAATTACTAACAACCTTAAACAATCAATAAATGCATCAAAACATGATCTAAACCCTAACCCTAAATCGTTCCTATTTAATTTCTTTTTATTTCTATTTCTTTTTAAATTAACGAATTACAAAATAATTCACAAATTACATTAAGGCCATCAAATAATTCAAACAATAATTTTCCTAGGTTTCATAAACATCAAGGAATACCAGAAAATTACGAGATCACATCACAAAATTCACCCTTGTCCATTTCGAATTATATTTGTTTTATTTATTTAATTATTAACGATAAAAGAATAATTCCACAAATCATATTCCAAGCTTCCACAATTATTTCCAGTATTTTTTTCAAGATCAAATACATTATATAGAGTCCATAAAAATTATTGTACAAGTCCAGAAAATTCAATTCGTAATATTTAGTGTTTTATGCATAATTAGGGTTTTTAATTCGCAAAGAAATTATAGGACATGCATGGTTCGTTTTTATAATTTTCTTTGGGTCTTATATGATGTAGATAACATAGGAAAAATACCAGGAAGATTATTGGATGAGTAGAACAAGCGTATGAATTTTTATCCTTTATAACGAGCCCAAAACAAACCAAGAAAATCCCACGAGCACACCACGAACTCCACGACCTTGTAACCATTTTTCACAGACCATATATGATGTGAGGAACATGATAAAAATAGTGAATGAATTTTATGGGAGTCGTATGATGGAATTCGAATATTACCTTTGTTTTTGAATTAAATTCGACAAACGATTACACGAGCCTCCAAAAATCAAAACTATATTTTTGTGATGATGTTTGCACCTAGAGAAGCCACAAAAATTTTTGCTAGACCTCCAGAAAATGTTATGAGCCGTGTATGAATTATAGAGTGGTTTAGGGTTTTTATTTTTCTGGTTTTTGTGTTATACGTATAAAGGAAATAAAGAATGAATGGAAACTATTTAGTTGGCGTTTTATTTTGTTGATTAGCCGTGATTTTAGGCTACTCAATCACAGAATTTAGTCCTTCCAAATATATATCAATTATCCCTTTCTTTCCTTTTATTTAGTTTGTAAAAAAAATTAAATTATTTGGCTAGAAATTTTCCTAGGCGTGGCATTTAATTTTGTTTTTGGGCTTTCACATTTTATTTTGGACTTGTAAATTATCTTGGATCAAATTTTGGGCTTTGGTAAAAATTTAGAATTTATTTGGTGTAATTATATAGTTTTTATTTAATTTATATATAGTTATTAATTTAATTATATAGTTTTTATTAAAATTTTAAAATCCAAGGGTATTTTGGTAATTTTCTCAAGTTGAAAATTTTAGGTATTACAACTTCTTCCCCTCTAAAAAGAAATTTCGTCCGCGAAATTGAAAAGAGTAGGAAAGAGAACGAAACGGAAACGTACCATGTACACCAAACTACGAACAGAGAGAGGAGTAGTTTAATTCGCACAAATTCAGACTTAAAGGATTTCAATGAACAGGGTGATCTTGTTCCCCCAAGACTTGATCTTAACGATTCAAAGGTGGCTTCGGTTTCCCCATAGAAGACACATCACACAAAATTCAAATCAAAAGAATCACATATCGAAAGTAACCGATGACGATCATATCCCTTTAAAGATTTCCAAAGGAGTGATGTAGGATGGGTGAGTATTCCATTTGCGGACAAGGGATCGAACTAATCAGATGAGAATGTGTCGGAAGATTGCACGATGAAGGTGACATATAAGTCTAACCCTTCAGATTCACAAGTAGTTTCGTTTTCAAAACAAACTTCCAAAAGCGTTTTCGTAAACAGACAGATCTTGATTCCCTTAATTCAAAACTTCATAATAGGTCATCATGAAACGAATTCATCGATCGTGAGAAGCGTATACATAGCAAAGTATAGATGCGGCTAGAATCAAACTCGTATAGATAGCACATGAGTTGACCAATAACATTAAATGGCAGGAAGCTCTACAATGAAACTTAGGATTTAATCAATATATCGAAGTCGAACAATCGCGTGACGGGTATCAAAACGTATCAAAACGTGCGGCGATAAGGCAGATCAAACGTACCAATCAAGGAATCTTAAGGTCTCACTATTCACAGATCGTCGCAAATGAAACAGAAATCTAAGTCTCCACTAAGGCACTTCTCAAGACATCCTATGAACACAACAAGTGCACGTTATATGATGTAAGTATTATCACGTTGGCCAGGCGTCATAATACTAGCATCATATAAGTATGCCCTCATGATGGTCATACTTTGTCTCAATTAGTGAAACAATCTACAATCCACCTAGCGGTCCAACTAACTCCTGGGTGAGTCCTATTCAAAGATCAATACAAGACAATGTCGTCAAAACAAACGAAACTCGAAAAGACGTAACAAAATCAAACATGTCGCTAAGGCATCAATTCTTTCATCACAAGGTTCGTTTCAAGAATTTGTCCCATCAAAAACCTTCTTATGTTCAAGTAATCAGTCTTCGTCCATCTTTCAGTCTGAGGGTGAAATGGAATTGTTAACTTGAGTTTGGTTTCCTCAAGCCTTCTGCAGCTTCTTCTTGGAATGATCTTCAATCTCCCCGTCATCCAGTCTGCTTCCACTCTCAATTCATCTTAGTACAACCAAGATGAATAGGGAAGTGAGACTGTATGTTCTTCATCAGCTCCAGGCTCGCCGTTTGAACTTGATTTCTGCGTTCTGGTCGTCTACTCTTCCGTCTTGCGAGAAACGTCGTCAACTCTTCAGTGTGATTATCGTTGTCTGTCATCTTCGGGTTCTACATAGGTCCATCCTCCGGTGGAAAAATAAGGACTTGGTGGTTCAACAAGAGTCATATTCGAAATTTCAGGGTGTCAAAACATTATTCACATCAAAATGTTCATCTCTCGGTGGACAAAACAGGTGCAAACGGATGTCAAGACCGCAAAGGTAATGTACGAGTCTCCAGAGCAAAGATGATAACAAAAATTTAATGATCGGGAATCATCGTAAAGGATTAACACCAAAGGTGAGGTATAGCAGAACAATTGCCAGCATCTCAAATGCTTAAACAATCAAACTTATATCAGAATCAAATCGTGGTTGACTTTCCAAGGAGAGACATGTCAACTTGGAAGACCTTTATCGCTCACAGCGAATAGAATTACGCTTATACTCGTGGTTAAACACCACCCGACTTCACAGGGATGAAAAGATGAGTAAGACAAAATCGAATAACGTCAAAAGCTTACCGAGGATTTACCAAAAGTAAGATACGAACATATAGTGCATCACACAGGTCATCGCCATGTAGATTTTTAGAATGTCCAAGGAGATGTTAAGGATTTACTAATAGACCAGGGATCAAGGATAAAATCAAAATAACATTATGCATTACTATGCAACCATAAATGCCTTCAAAACATAGGTGGTAAACTTATGTGGTGAAAATCTCTAACTCCAAAAGAATAATCCCAAAAGGCATAACTAAACGCAAGGCACGAAGCAGAGTAGTGCGGAAGCAAAGCAAGATCTTAAAGTCTACCCATTCCTACGGGTCAAAACTCAAGTTCATATAGGGAATTCCTAAAGCAAGTTCTCAAAGCGGTTTCCTATGTTCCTACAGGGGAAGCCTAATGGTCCAAACTCACAGGTCATAGCCTAAGCTCTACGGATGTTGCATCCGCCGATCCAAACCTGGCTCTGATACCATTTGTAACACCCCAACCCGAGAAGGGCTAAAGTATTAATAATGGAGTCAAATCAGAACACAAGTGAAACGGGAATACATACATACAATAAGCAAGGGTTACAAAGTTACAAGGAGAACTAAACAAAATACAAAAGACTACAATAACAATACAAGGCCCAACTCTCAACAGTATCTAGTCACTTCTAAGTCCAGCCCAATACTACAAGGTGAAGTCTTCTAAGCCCAAAAGTAAGATCTTCCTCCATAACCCAGCTTCCTACTAAACCTGCCGCATGAGAAAAGAAATGCGGCTGAGCTTAAAAAGCTCAGTGAACAGATATGAAAGTAAACAAGCACAACAAGATAATACGATAATCGAGAAGATACAAGAGAGTTTTACATGTGGTGTCAAGGTATGTCAAAGGATTTTCAAGTCAAGCATAGAAAGATTTTCAAGACCAGGTATAAAGAGTTATCAAGATTCAGTGTCAAAGATGTTCAAGTTGTATGAGTCAAGAAAATGTCAAGTTATGATCAAAGTATTCAAAGACATAGTCAAGGATTTCAAGTTATGGTCAAGTATTCAAGGTTATAGTCAGGTATTCAAGGCTCGGGTCAAGTATTCAAGGCTCGGGTCAAGTATTCAAGGTTCGGGTCAAGTATTCAAGGTACGGGTCAAGTATTCAAGGTTCGGGTCAAGTATTCAAGGTACGGGTGTCAAAGTCATGGTCAAGGATTCAGTATTATTCCCCAGGCCAAACAAGTATCAAGTATCAAGTATCAGGGTTGGAGTGATCAACTCCCAAGCTGTGAGGGGTTGTAATGCACACAACCAGCTCACCAAGTAATCCAAGTAATCCAAGTCTTCATCAATAATGGCCGTAGCCCAAGCAAGTATCAAGTCAAGACATGTCTAGGATGCATCCATACGCCCCTGCTGGCCAATAACAATAATAGTAATAACAATCATAGCAGCAGTAGATACAAGTATCAGGGACGGCGGGGGACATCTCTCCAGCCCCGCTAGAGTACATAACACTGGTGCATCAATGTTATGGTTGTGGCTACTCCACAACAAGTAGCACCTGGGTAAAATACTGAAGGGTCAAGTAGTCAAGGTCCAAGGGTCAAGTCAAGATCAAATGGCCAAGCCAAGGTTCAATATCAAGTGTCAGGGTCAAATCAGGGTTCAATTTAAAGGTTCCAAAATCAAGTGTCAAGATCAAGGGTCAACCAAGTGTTAATATTAAAGGGTCACAAGTGAGAGGTCAAAGCCCAAGTTCCAATTCACAAGGTTCACTATTTCAGGTTCCAACATCCCATCGTTCATACATTAAAGGGTCATAAAGATAGTTTAAAATACAGTTCATTTCAGCAGTTTCCCATCACTTGGTTAAAAGGTTTGTAGTTTAGTTCCATTTAAGGGTTTATAACATGGTTCATTTAAAAGAGACTTTTCCAAAAAAAATAACGTTTATAAAACGACCTTTAATACGGGTTTGCAAAAATGTTCTTCAAAGTGGTCTTTATGAATTTATAACAATCCCTTAAATCATATGAAAAGTGTCGTTGTAAATTAGATTCTCCTTTAAATGCTTTCATATCATATTTTAGAAAGAAATTTCACTTCCCGTTATATTATCCCAAAAGTATCTCATGTCTCCCAAGGGTTCAAAGGGTTATGGTCACACAAGGTTATTGAGTAGATAGTAAGGGTTCAAGAGTTAACAATAGGATCACAAAACCATAGAGCCAAGGTATAGAGGGTCACTATTCAAGGATTAATGTACAAGGGTCAATAGCAAAGGGTCAATAGCAATTGAGCAATAGCAAGGATCAATAACAAGGACCAATAGCAACAGATCAATATAGGGTCAATAGTAAATGATTAACAGCAAGGAGGTCAATAGTAAATGATCAATAGCAAGGAGCAATATCAAGGATCAATATTAAAAGGATTAATCAATCAATAATGAGGAGAGAGATAGAGAGAGAAAGTCAAGAGAGAGAACTGGTTGTACTCTTACTGAAAGAGTACGGAATATCTGTACCTTATACCGAAGCCAATCAAACCAAAGCAAGAACCACAGGAAATAGAGGGTCACTCCTTCTCCATACCTAAGGAGTAGAAGACGGAATTACAAAGGATTCCAATTCAGATTATTACTTTTTGTTTATCTTTCCATTTTAAGTGACTTTCTATTTTTAGTAACTTTCCATGATTAGTAAGTTTCCTTATTTAGCAGGTTTCCATAAATAGCAAGTTTCCATAATTAGCAAGTTTCCATAAATAGCAGGTTTCCATAAATAGCAAGTTTCCACAATTAGCAAGTTTCCATAATTAGCAAGTTTCCATATTGGGCATGTTTTCCGAGTGTTAACATATTCTTTTAGATTGGTATTATCATATTATCAAGATCTCATGTTCATAAGTATCAAGAATTCCGTTTTGGAAAGGTTTTACGAAATTAGGGTTTCGTGGAATCACCGAACATGTTTTAGGGTTAAAGGTGTCAATTTCACAAGTTATGTAGTCACATATGATCACATACTCATATAATACATCAACTTAAGTCAAGAAAGTCAAATAAGCCAATATTACACTTTGCACCCTCAAGTTTACCAAGTTTTACAATTTAACCCTTATAATTATATAATTTACAATTAAGTCCAAGAGAATTCCATATTTACCAAAAAAGCACATCATTTTAAAAAAATTCAGAAAGTCACATCAGATTACACATATAATACCATTCAGCCCCTTAAGTTTCAGAATTTACACATTTAGTCCCTTTAGTTTAATAAACTTATTAATTAAATCATAATTCCATAATAATTACACAATAAGCACATAAATACTCAAAATTACACAAAACACTCTTAATATCATTATTTACTCAAAATAACTCCAAGTTTCCAGAATTTACAATTTTAGTCCCTCCTTTTCTATTTATTTCAATTTCACATAATAATTAATTAATAATTACATAACAAGTCCTTATAATTATGAAAAACATCCCAACAATCCACAAACTATTTTTACCACATTTCTAACAGATCTAGATGAGTTTCAAATCAGTCCAAAAGTTTTATAAAATTACAAAACAACCCCTATACTAGTTATTTCAAATCGTTAATTATAAATAATAACCAAACCCTAAAATTAAAATCCAATCATTTAACCACAATTACCAACAACCTTAAACAATCATTAAATGTATCAAATCATGTTCCAAGACCTAACCCTAAGTTCATTCGATTCAAGTTTCTATTTATTTCTATTTATCTCAAAAATCCGACTAATAAATAAATCATAAAACACAATTATGCCATCAAATAATTCAAACAATAATTTTCCTAGGTTGCATAAACATCAAGGAATACCAGAAAAATAGCAAAACTCCACACAAAATTCGTACATGAATAATTCGAATTATTATCATTTTATTTATATAATTATTAACGATTTAAACATAATTCCACAAATCATATCCCAAGCTTCCAAAATTATTTCCAGTATTTTTCTAAGATCAAATACATTATATAGAGTCCATAAAAATTATTGTGCATGCCCATAAAATTCAATTCGAATTAATTAGTGTTTACATGCATAATTAGGGTTTTAATTCGCAAATAACTTATAGAACGTGCATGGTTCAATTTTATAATTTTATTTGAGTCTTATATAATATAAATATCATAGGGAAAATACCTTGGTGATTTTAGAACGAGTGAAAGCAAGGGTACGAATTTACACTCCATTAACGAGCCAAAAACATGCCAAATAAATCCCCACGAGCACACGACGAGTCCCACGACCTTGAAATCAATTTTCACAGGTCATGTATGATGTGAGGAGCATGAGAAAATTTATGGAAGAGTTTTATATAAGTCGTATGAAAGAATTCGATTTATGTACCTTATTTTCGAAATAATTCGACAAATGATAGGAACAAGCCTTCAAAAATTGAAACGAAAATTTTGTGATGATGTTTTGGACCAGAGGATACCACGAAAATTATTGCTAGACCTCCAGAACTTTGTTTGTTGATCGTATGAATTTTTAGAGAACTTTTAGGGTTTGTTTTTGTTTTGATCTTATAATAAAATGGGAAGGAAATTGTTTAGCGTTTAAAAATCAGAGATAGGGGCAATTTGGAACCGAAATTTTGGCAATCACAATCACAATTGATTCCTTCCAAAATTATATAACATTTATCTCTTTCTATTTATTTATTTTGTAAAAATTCCAAACGTTATTTTGCTAATATAATTTAGGCGTGCCTAATTGTTTTTGGATAATTGGGCTTTCACATTATTTTGGACTTTATAAATTATATTGGATCACTTTTTGGGCTTTGGTAAAAAAATAGAAAAAATTATTTGGTGATTTATATAACTTGTATTTAATTTATGTAGTTATTATTTTAATTTATATAGTTGTTATTAAATTTTTAAAATCCAAGGGCATTTTGGTAATTTTATAAAGGTGTAAATTTTAGGTATTACAGTTACAAACACATCATGAACATTCGGACCTGTAACTTCAACATTATTCTCGTCCAAAATAACACCAATACAACTTCTTTGGTTACGGCTTTTAATAGTCTTGTGAAAATAAGCTGAGTTGGAATCCCCCGCCTCTAATCAATCGACTTTTGCTTTTTGTTTCAAGAATCGTTCCTCGTCAAGCTTTGCCTCGGTAAAAGCCATATTGTAAGCTGCTTCCTCATCTCTAAGGTTAAGATCAGCCGGATTTAAGTCCAAAGCTTTCTGCACAGCATCAAGCTCATGCCGGAGTTTAATAACCTTATCATGGAGATTTCCATGATCATGAAGGAGCTTCCTAAACGGTTTCTTCAAAGCATGCATTTTGGACACCACCTTGAACATACACTACTAGAAAGTGGACTTTCAGCGACAGATTTTCCGACGGATACTTTTCCGTCGCTAATTTACCGACCATTTTCCAACGAAATAGCGACAAGTGTGCTTTTCCGAGTAACTTCCGACGGAATTCCAAGAGATTCGATTGTTGTCGGAAATACGTCAGTAATTCACATAACCTACCGTCGAATTTCCGACGCCATTCCTACATCTATATTTATTCGTCGCTAATCCGTTGGAAATGTTTTAATTACTAATGATTTTTTTATCTTTTAATATTTCCATCGGAAATCTGTCGGAAAAAAATATTATTTCCGACGGATTTCCGACGGAAATATTAAAATTTATTATGTATATATGGTATGTTAAACTATGTCGACTCGTGTTTCAACTTAACTATTTTTGGGATTATACTATTCGGTGTAAATTCAAATCAAATTACGAGTACTAGTTATAATCTAATAGTGTTAAAACCGCTTTCTATTTTTCTAAATTTGTTAATTGTTACATTACTCGTATTTGGCTTTATTTGTCTTTCTCTATAAAAAAAAAA